>PVKS010006672.1:0-77163 GCA_004027875.1 Aplodontia rufa
AGCTATAGTAAATTGAGCTGCTATAAACATTGATGAAGCCACATCGCTATAATATGCTGATTCTAAATCTTTTGGGAAAATTCCCAGGAGTGGGATAGCTGGGTCGTAAGGTGGTTCCATCCTTAATTTTTTGAGGATTCTCCACACTGCTTTCCATAGTGGCTGAACCAGTTTGCAGTCCCACCAGCAGTGTAGTAGTTAATAACTCTTCTTTAGGTTTTTTGTTTGTTTGTGTGTTTTGGTTTGGAGTTATTGTTGTTGTTCTATATCAGGGATTAGATCTAGGGGTGGGTGCTTTACCATGGAGCTACATCTCTAGCACTTTTACCTTTTTTTAAATTAATTAATTAATTAATTGATTTTTGAGACAAGATCTTGCTAAGTTGCTGAGACTGTCCCTGAACTTGGAATCCTCCTGCTGCTTCTGTGGTTTTCAGTGCCTTATTATTTATATTTTTAAAATTTTTTCTAGCAACCTTTAATTGTGAGTAAATACCTCCCAGGGAAAAAGTAGGCTGAGTGTTGTAATCACTTCCCATTAGACACTTGACCCCCAACTTCTCTCTAATTTGGCAGCTCAAAATGCTGTTTTCATATTGGTAGCACTATGAGATAGTCAGGAGCTGTGATGGCTTTTCAGCCCTTTAGTGGCATCATATGCGAGATTTCTTAGCTTCTCATTCTGCACTGAGAATTGGCCAGTGACCCAAAGGAAAAATAAACGTAGCAGTGTACAGGAAGTTGGGCTCAGTGCATGGATTCATTTTGCATTTTCTTGGCCTCTGCAGTCCTGGTATCCTTGGTAATTCCTATTACTTGCAGATGTTTTATTTTGTTACCTGTCAGTTCTAGTTCTTCCTGGGAGATTTGCTTATCTTCACTTAACTTCATCAGAAATGCAAGTTGCAAGTCAACATTTTAAGCAGAATTCAGAGTGACCCAGAGGTTTATTAAAATTTAATTTCAATCCTAAACATCTTATCCCATCATTTCCTTCATTGAAATCCATAAATTATATGTTTTGAAATGTAAATAGGAACTTCCCATCCTGACCTATCGGTCCAATGACTATTTTGTGGGCTTAGTGTGACATAGAATGGAAACAAATCTCATTGCACCCTCTACTAGAAGCTGAGGCTATGTTCTAGAATAAGTCATTTTCCTTTGCTTCACTCGGTGATGCCTTCTTTTATACAGAGAGTTCACCTTTTAGCAGGGCCTACTAAGATCATCCTCATTCTGGTTCACTGTAATCCCTCTAGTTTTGGAATTGACTTGAATCCTTGCTATCATTTCAGCTTTATTCTCTGATGTTATCCTCCCCTTCCTTAATCCTCTCCACATTTGCCATGCTACCTACCCAGATCAGATATACATCTTTAATTTACTACATAATTCTCCCAACTCTGCTCTATTAAGTGATGTAGTCTAGAGTCAAGTTTTGACTCTAACCAGAATTTTCTATTCTGCCTCAGCTCAGTGTGTGTCAGTCCAGTAAGCTTCTGAGAGTTGCGTTTCATACTCTGAAGCAAGTGGCAAGTGAGTTTCAACTTATATGCTAATTCAGATCCATTGGAGGGGGTACCTTGCTTATGCAAAGACTGTTAGAGTGGATGGATTATAGACACCACAAATAAGGAAGAGAGTATACAAATTACACTCCTGAAATTTTAGATGAGAAACATTTCTTTGAGATTCCATCTATACAGAAGAGGAAGAAATGTGTGATGTTGAGTATCTATTATATGCTTGGCTTTTCTTTATATTTCACCCATTTGCTGTCAAGTAGTGGAATAGCCAAGGATGTTTGATGTCTTAGCAGCAAAAGAATCTAATTAGCGAATATTCTCTTTGGTGTGTATCTGAAAGCAGTTTCATAGCAAAGACGTATTTATAACACTATAGCTAATTTGTATAAATGCCTGCTGATTTTCATAGTCATGCATAAAAGTGTTTTATACCCAAATGCCAAGTTTATTGAGGTATAATTTATATATAGTGTATGCACAGATATTAAGTATGCAGATTGATCAATTTTGACAAATGAATACACTCATGTTACCCATTCTCTGTCAAGATAGAGAACATATCTATCACTCCAGTGTCATTGATCTCTTCTCAATCAAGCTCTTCCATCCACCGTAAAAAAAAAGGCTATTTTCATTTCTATCATAGTAATCTAGGTTTTTTTTCTATTCTAAAGTTTTATATAATAAAAATTATATATACACTGTATTATTTTGTTTCTGGAGAGTTTTCCTCTCAAAATAATGTTGGGTTTCATACACACTTTTGTATATAAAAGTAGTTCATTCCTTGTTATTACAAAGTTGTTTTTTATAACATGAATATCCTGTTTATCATGTATTTTCCTACAATGAACCCTTAGGCCTTTCCAGATCCGGGCTATTATGAATAGGTCTTCTAAAAGATTGTCAAATGAAGTATTTTTTTTTAAATGTGTGCATACAGGTTCTCATTTATCTTGAATAAACACCTAGAAGTAGAATTCCTGGGGCATAGATAGATGAATATTTAATATTTAAGATAATACCTGTATTGAGGTCTTTTTTGTCCACTATTCATATAGCCTGCAATGCAGATATTGATCATATGCAGTGGGTGGGTAGGTATATATATTAAAATATGAAGATACAGACAAGTTTAAATACATAAATCTTTCAATATATGCATTCCCTTTTATTTTGAACCTTGTCTGTGTCTTTATATTTAAATGATCTATCTTGTAAACAAGATACATAGTGGTTCTTCATTTTTAGCTAGCTTGGTAGTCTGTGCTCTCCAAATGAGGTGTTGCATCTGCTTCAGTTCACTGTAATCATTAATATGTTTGGACTTAAATCTGTCACCTTGGTATCTGTATTATACTTGCCCCAGCTACTCTTTATTACTCTCCTGCTTTTCTGGGGTAAATCAAGTAATTTTTCATATTCACTCTTGTTTCCCTTCTTGATGTTTTATCTACCTCCTCCCCTTTATATTTTAGTGGGTACTCTAGAGAAAGGTTCAATCAACTACATTCTAAAGACCAAATGTAGCACTTCTTTTATAAATAAGTTTTGCTGGAACATCATTATGCCCACTCATTTACATATTTCATATCTCTAATCTTGCAGTATAATAGTGTAGATGAATAGTTGCTACAGAGACTATATGGTCTTCAAAATCTAAAATATTTACTATTTGGTCCTTTTCAGAAAACTTTTGCCAATCCTTGCTCTAGAGACTAAAATATATGCATCTTTAACTTATTATAGTCTATATCGTAAGATAATTCATGACTGTGCAAACAATATGAGAGCCATACAATGATGTATTTCTAGTTTCTATATTCCTGCACTTTATGCTTTATTGTCTTATACATCTGCATATGTGCTAATTTCTTCATTTTAAATAATTTTACTTTAAATAGCTCAATTTACTTGAAATGGCCTTAGTTTTACTTTAAATAATCTTTTTTAAAATGTAGTCTTATACTGCAGGTTTCTTGGAGAGGATTTCTTTCAGCTTTTGTCTGTCTGAAAATATATTTTATTTTCCTCCATTTCTGAGAGATAATTTCTCTGGCTAAAAAAAAATTATGTTGATTTTTCTCTTTTTTGTGCTTTAAAAATGTCTTTTCATTAATTTCTCACCTCCATAATTTCTGATGAGATATCAGCCATTACTTTTATCATTTCTTCTCAATACTTTTACTAGTGCATTACAGCTGTTCATAATGATGAGATTTGTTGTTACCTATTTGTACATGACCAAATATATATCTTTGTTTTCTTTGACCAACTTTTATATTTCCTCAGTCCTGGTTTCTGTCTGTTTTGCCTTCATGTGATTTACTTTGAACTTATCCTCACTGGAATTCACTATGCTTCTTGATCTATGGATTGGTATCTCTTATTAATTCTAGGAAATTATTGGTTATTATCTTTTTATATATTTTTCTGCACCATTTTCTCCATTTTCTCCTTCTGGGATTCCAATTACACACATATTTATATTAGACTTAGTTTCATAGTTTTTATTTTTAAGTTCCCAAATGGCTTATGCATGTTGTCTACCATTACCCCTTTGTATCTTAACATATGTTTCGTAGTTGTTTAGAATTCCTATTTGACAGTTCTGTCATGTTGACAACTGGGGATCTGGTTTTAGTAACTTATTTTTTCCTTTCCATAATGGGATATATTCTCCTGCCTTTTTATGAGTCTCGGAATTTGCATTGAATTCTGATCATTGTGCATAAAGCAGAAAATAGAGACAGAAAAAAAGTATATACAAGCCTAAAAAAGGCATGCGTCTTCTTCTTTCAAACTGAAGTGTATAGTGTGCTTGTGGAGGGTCAAAGAGATGTGGTGAGTCAATTTAACCTGTAGTCCAGCTCAGTTTGAACTTTGTTCACACCTGGTGTGTCTCAGTTCTCCTCTCCTAACCTCAAATTATAGCACCCCTGAATGGGTAGAATTCTCTATTAGCAATTTTGACCCCCAGCACCCATCGGTATATGATTGATGCTGGGCATGGTTAAAGGATTTTTCTTAATTTGCTCCACTACTCTCATTATTTAGTAGGTACAAATGCATCTTCACTTCAGGGATTCTCTTTTAACCTCTCCTTCAGCAACAGATAACCATAGTCTAGCATTCAACATAATGTTCAGCTCCAAATTGGAGGGAGGTCTTTTAGTTTCCTTTATGCACCCTGAGATTTAAGCATTTCCAGCAGACCTGTGCCTGGGGAGAGGCTTTCTTAGTTCTTTTGCTCTTCTCCAGTGGTAGACAACCATGGGGCTCAGCATGAGTCCAAACTGGACTGGAACCAATGTGTGTGTAGGGGAGGCAGGTAATTCAAGAATTCCCTTTCATTTGAGGCTCCCAGGCTATACTGTTATACCTGTCCATATGTGGTCTTAAAATGTGCTGAAAGATCAGCAGGTTTCTTCTTACCTGCATCTAAGGTGCTTTCTTTCTTTTTCTATTACTTAGCTAACAAAAGCAGCAGATTCTTTTCTGTTCTAGAGGAGGCTTGTCATATTTTAGATTTTTGTTCAAAAGGCTTTTTTATTTTGGTTAGTATTTTTATTTTATGGTGACTTTTGTTTTTTTATGGACTTTGGGAAAACTTTTGTATTTATATTATCAGCCTCTTTATTAGAGCAGAAGGTAATTATTTTTCTTTTCTCAAAGGACATGGAAACAGCTGTTTTTAAATGTCTGCATCTCAAAAGGTCAGAGCAATGTACCTAGGAAGTAATTTGGCCTTGAAGTGAAGTCAGCTCTACAGGATAGTAAGAGACCAGAACCGGAGTTTTCTTAACTATGCCCATTTCTTGTTACCACTACTAGTGTTCTGTTTCCAGTATACATCATAGTTCACTGAACTCTATTAATTTGCAACCCTGGCAGAGTACCACGTACTATACAGATTGACCCTAAATTGTGTGATGTAGAAAAGAAGTAGGCACAAAGCTCTTTGATAGGAAATGCTATCACATTCTTGAGACAATGAGGAATATGCTCATTGTCATATTTCTGGGTAAAAATTAGCTATTCATTCAGGCTGCTTCCAGACACTCATTGTCTCACCACTGTGGCATTTAGTTGGAACAACTTTAAGAAGTGGAATGGCTGAGTGAGTGGTTCATTGGAATCTGAGAATGTAGCTCTAGGATTTCCAAAAATAGCTGCTGAGATCATTAAATTTTATTATTTTTTATGAGGAAATCAATTCACTGGTCATGAAAGGAACATTGCATTGTCATTGATAATTGACTCAAATGATTTGTTTTCCCAAATAATACAGTTCCTTGACATCAGAGTGTGATTGCTGATATGAACTCCGTATAATTACAATTTTTTGCACAAATATTTAAAATCACATTAAATACTTCTATATGAAGCTTCCTATTTGCTGGATTAGAGCTATACTACTTAATCAATATACCTTATTTTATAAAATTAGCTTTGTCTTTGGGCTTGACTTCCAAAGGCCTGGGCTGAGCTAATTGAAGAACTTAGTTACATATAGCAATAGCTCAAGATTAGTATAAACCACAAATAATTAGGATTCAGATGGTTGGCAATATAACATTTAATATACTGAGTAAGATTTTATTAATCTATCCAGGATTTGTCTAGGTCAATCCTCACAGCCACATGAAGGCCAAAAAAGATCTGTTAGTGTCCAGAAGCTGTGACCTGAGGTGCTCTTCAGATTATCACGTTAAGAGTAATCCTTAAGGAAGTAAAAACATGTTTGTGTAGAAAGGAGGTTATTGAAACTGACAAGAAGAGGAGCTATGACAGCTTTCTTCCTTACTCGTGCATTCAGTTTGTAGCCATGGGTAGAAGATGAAAGTACAAATGGTTGGTTCTGAGATCTGAGGGCTGCAGTCAGCCCAGCCACAGTGCTGGATAGCAGGCACCCTTCTCCTAAGTCCTCTGTTTCTCCTGATACTTGTTCTTAACTATCAAGAGGAATGGATTTTAAATATTTTAGTGTATGGGTCCTAACGTATAATAGATCTGAATTTTAAAGGGAAAAAATTCATTCATACACCCATAATATAACCCACCTCATCCCCTGAAGGAGAAAATCCTCAATTACACAGCTGTCACACTGTATTATCTTGTATGAATTAGTAATTCAAACACAGAAGGTGGAGATCTTGGGATTAATTTATTTAGATATTATGTTTTACTGACGGATTTAGAGATTAAACTTTCAAAGGAGTAATTTCCAAATTCCCACCCCCAATATTTTTTAAGTTAAAAATTTATTTTTAGTAGATATGCCACATGTGATATATACATGGATATTTTACATATAGTAAATATAAAAGTAAAACAGTTATGTTTCCTGATGGATTTAAGGATTAAATTGTTGAAGAAGCAATTTCTAGATTTTCCCCCAATATATTTTTTCTTTTTATTTATTTATTTTTTTATTAGTTCCACATATTTTTACAAATTGAAGAGATCTGTTGCTACACAATCATATATGCATATGTAATGATAATGTAACTTGAACCCAATCCTTATCCAGGTTCTCTCCCCGAACCTGCTTCACTCCCTCCCCTCTCTTGTCTACACTGTAATTCCCCCTATTATATATGTAAATGTCCATATACTTTTAAACTAATATTAGAATTTTCTGGTTTTAAATGACTGCATGAATATTATGTGGCTTCTCAAGGGAGTCAAGTATACTTGATTGATCACCCCCGTTTTCCCTCTCTCTCTCCCTTTTTCCTCCTCCCCCTTCATAACTATAGTTCCTCCAGATTAGGTATTACTTTGAATTTGTTATGTCTAGCAAATAATCTTGACTATCTTTTACCCTATCCTTGGTTTTACTTTCGCTTCCAAATATGAAAGAAAATATTTGACCCTTAACTCTATGTTTGGCTTATTTCGCTCAACCTGATTTTTCCCATTTCCATCCATTTAGCTGCAAAAGCCATGATATCATTCTTTCCGATAGCTGAGTAGAACTCCATTATATATACATACCACAGTTTTTGGGTCCATTCATCCAGCAAGGTGCATCTTGGTTGATGCCATAGTTTAGCTATTGTAAATTAAGTTGCTATAAACATTAATGTAGCTGTGTCTCTGTAGTATGCTGATTCTAGCTATTTTGGGAAAATACCTAGTGGGTTAGCTGGGTCATATTGTGGTTCCATCCCTAACTTTTTGAAGAGTCTCCACACTGCTTTATAGAGGACTGTGCCAGCTTGCAGTCCCCAACAGTGTGTTAGTTCCCCCAATATTTTTCAACTTGAAAGCTTATATTTAGTAGATATGCCGCAAGTGATATACGCATGGCTATTCTACATATGATAAACGTAAAAGTACAGCAGTTTCCAAGTGTGTACTATTGGGTAAGTCATGCAGCTTTTATAATAGTTAAATTTAGGAAATTACTGTCAGAATTGCATGTGGTATAGAAGACTTTGATTTTTAAAAAGGGCATCTTTTTAAAATTTTTTATTAAGGAATTGAGTTATTGTTCAATAATAATTGCATATAAAGTAATAATATGTATTTTTCTTAAACCAGAATTACCCCACCACCCATACCCCAGTCTCTTGATTCTTCTGTATTTCAACCCTACGAGCAATATAAATGTTTAGATTGTAAATTTCCCTAAAAGGCATCTTTGTCCTAATTATTTTTAGTCTTGTCTGAGAATTTCCCATGAACCTTAAAAAACCTCCAGGCCAAGCTTTAACACAAATTACTTCTATCAGAATCTCTGCTTTCTAATACTCCAGATAATTCCAAAGTGCAGTTGTTCCAAGCTGAGTACAATTGCTGTCCCATCTCCAAAGCAGTGGTGCTCAATATACAGTCCTTAGACCAGCAGCATTTGCACCAACTAGGAAACAGAAATGCAAATCAACATGAAATAATACATACAAAGTATAAAATCTGATAAATATTGGCATATGAATGCCCAAGAAATCATCACCACAATTAAAAAATCCATTATTCCTCAAGGTTTCCTGTACCACTTGGTAATCTCTACCTCCTTTCCTTCTTATCTGTAGAGAATTGCTGATCAGTTATTGGTAACATAGATTATATTTAATATTATGAAATTCCATAAATGGAATAATTTTTTAAGTTAATAGAATTTTTGACAAGTATTAAGTGTACAGAGAATACAAACAAAAAGTTTAATTTCCATTTACAATAATTATTCTTGCTACCGCGTTCTGCCCATCTCCCTTGATTTTTTCATTTTGCATATGTAGGGTACATTTGTTAGAATTGGTGAGTTAATTTTGGTACATTTGTCCATAGCTTACAGTACAGTTTATTCTTGTGTTATATATTCTACGGAATTTGTGAAATGCTTTTTGGTGTGTATCTGTCATTACCATGTCATACAGAACATAAATTTCCTTTTTCTTCCCCTATTCCTGTCTTCCTTTCCCTGAAACCCTGGAAACAGCTATTCTTTTTACTGTCTCCATGGGTTTCCTTTTTCCAAAATGTCTTAAGATTGATATCATATAGTATGTAGCCATTTCAGATTCACTTCCTAGTTTAGCAAGATGCATTTAAAGTTATTCTGTGTCTTTTTATAGCTTGATAACTGTGTTTTCATTGCTGACAATATTCCATTGTATGAATGTACCACAGTTTGTTTATCCATTCACCTACTGAAGGACATCCTTTTTGCTTCCGAGTTTGGGTAGTAATGATAAAGTTGCCCTAAGCATTTGTGTGCAGGTTTTTGTGTGTATGTAAATTGCTAATCCATTTGGGTTAATATCAAGGAGCAGGATTGCTGGATTGTCTGGTACGGATATATTTAGTTTTGTAAGAAGCTACCAAGCTGGCTTCCAAAGTGGCTGTAGAGCTTGCATTCCCATTAGTAATGAGTAATTTTGATATACATCCTGGCTCCTATTTGTTGATATTAGGGTTTTGGATTTTGGCCATTTTAACACATATGTGGTGACACTTCCATTTTTTTTCAGTATGTAATTCCCCAATAATATATAGTGGAGTATCTTTTCCTATGCCTATTGACCATCTGTATATCTTCTTTGGTGAGGTATCTATTTGGACCTTTTATACATTTTTAATTGAATTTATTCTTGTCAAGTTTTAAGAATTCTTTGGATATTTTGGACACTTGTCCTTTATCTCACATGGCGTTTTATAAAGATTTTCTCCAAGTCCATGGCTTGTCTTTTCTTCTTTCTACTATTCTATATTCTAGCTTGGCTCCTTTCACTATGCAAAATTATTTGAGAATCATCAAGGGTTTTGCTTATGTCATTAGTACATTTTATTACTGATAGCAATGTTCTATTGCTTTGATGATTGTTGTACCGTAATGTACTTATCACATTTTCTGTTGGTAGACATTTGGTTTTTTCAATTTTTGACTATTACAAATACTGGGGCTATAATATCCACATCTAAGTTTCTATGTGGATACATGCTTTCATTTTTCATATTCTTTGCATAAAGTCCTCAGAGTAGAATAGTCCTAAGTAACTTAGCAAGACCCTGTTTCGAAATAAAAAATAAAAAGTGTTGGGGATGTGTCTCAGTGGTTAAGGGCTGTTGGATTTAATCTCTGATTTTTAAAAAATGTTAACAACTATTTTTCCACTATGGTTATATCATTTCCTATCCCTACAAACAATGTCTGAGTGTTTCAGTTCCTCCACATCTCACTAGTAGTAGTATGTTCAATCTTTATAATTTTATCCATCATAATTTTGTCCTTCCTATTACGTATATAAAACAACATGGTCTTGAATATTAGTTTTTTAATAATTCATGAAATCAGATACTATAAATTCAACTTTGTTCTTTTTCAACATTTAGTAGAAGAGTAGAAATTACTATGAAAACAGCTAAAATACAATTTAAAATTTATGCCTTCTAGTTTTTTAATCTACAATGGTGTTTTCAGTGTGCTGTCCAGGAATCCCTGATGGTCTTAATTCATAGTCCATAAGAACAACACTCACAGTCAACACTCTTCATGATAAATCCAAATGACTTCTTTTTCTTTCATTCTTTCATAGGGCAAAATAGGGTTTTTTTTAGAGAATATATAATGTGTGATGATAACATCACTCTGACACTTGGTAGAATGTGCCCTTCTGTATTAAAAAATTCTTGTGCCTAGAGTGATGGCTCAGTGATTACGGCACTTGCCTGGCAGATGTGAGGATGAGGGTTTGAATCCCTGCACTATGTATACAATGAAGTGTCAGATCAACAAAAACCAGATGAAACACTAAATAAAAATTGATTCTCTATTTATCTCTCACTGTCCCTCTCTCTCTTAAATTTTTTTTAAAGGACAGTGTGTGTGAGAGAGAGAGACAGAATCAATTTTTTTTTTAATTGAGTTTTTCACATGGCTTTCATTGCCCATACATACTTAGCGTGGGTGCTGGGGTTTGAACCCATGTACTTGCGCATGCTGGGCAAGCGCCGTAACCACCAAGCCACCGCTCCAGCCCTTAAAATTTTTTTTTCAGTTTTATTTTTGAGTATGATAAATATTGATACATGTATTGTCTTTCATAGACAAAAGTCCTTGGGGATCTTCATTGAATTTTAAAAATGTAAAGTGGTTCTAAGGCCAGAGATCTAGACAAAAGTTGAAGAGAGCAAAATGATATAATAAATTATGGGGAAGGTACAGAAATGAAACAAAGAAAGCAAGCATTTTAAAGTGTAAGAAAGGGATGCATTAAAACTTCAAAGTTTACTATGGCTTCTCCTTCAAACGGGGAAGGGAAGGCTGTATAAACACATCTCTACATGCTATTTTTGGCCCTGGAGACCTGGCTTTTATTCTGATGATGGCAAAGCTCTAGTTTCTATAGCACTAGACCTGCCGTTTCATTGCTTTATCCCTGGGTCATATTAACCCACAGCTTCTTTCCACTGTGCCTGGTCAAATGCAGCATTTTTCAAAGTTTATGAGAAGCTGCCACTGGTTAACTTGCTTCCAGTGTGAAAATATCACAGCAGGGACCAAGAGAAGCCAGGGTTTGGTATTGAAGCTTGCTCTGCTCCTCTGAGAGCCTTGTTGGCTGCTGGGATTCTGCCTTCCTAGGAGAACTTAGGTGTTGAAAGAAGACAGAAACCAAGCAGAGATAACTGTCAGAGCACAATGGCTTCTGTCTCTCCATGTGTGTTGGTATATTCATTATTTGTTAGTATGTTGATGGTTTTACCCAAGTGAAAAGAGGGTTTCTAAAATAAGTAATCACAATTTTTCGTTTCTTATTTTTATCTTAAGAAGTCATGTGGTTAGTGGATGATGCTTTGGCCCTAACACTTTTTTTTAGCTATTTTGTCATACAAGACTGAGATTTCAAATGGTTTCCAACTTTTGCTTACACAAATCATGATAATTCTTTGTTAAATAATGCTACTTTTTGCTTTTTATAAATACAATGGTTTCTTTTGCTACTTACAAAGTTGCATTTGAATGTTAAAAATCTCCTGGGAGCACAAATCTTAAGTATAAAACATTTAGGCAAACAAAATTAAGTCACATTCCTTTGAGACTGTAATGAATGGTTTTTTATACTCTCCACAGACCTCTAACTTCCTTTTACTCCCAACAATTAGTGTTTAGTCTTCATATTTGTAAGTGAAATACATTATTTCTTTCTAAGATTAATTTTGGGCATTCAAATTAAAATAACAGAATAAGGGTTTAAAAAGCCTCTTCAAAATACATTAGCAATACATTAAATAAGATTTGCTGCTTTATATGTTTGCATAGGTGTGTTCTTTGATTTTAGTAAGATAATTATGATACTAAATCTCTATATTTTAGAAAAAAATATTATAGGAAAAAAATAAGAGTAATTTTAAGCATTAATATTTCAAGTGCTTAACTAGACTTTAACTGTTCTTCAAAATAAATTAAGCAAACACATGAAAATATACACTTTCAATGGTATCATAATATAATTAAAGATTCAACAGTAAGTAAGTTTAAGGAAGAGATCCTGGCAGCATAAGAAAAATACTTAAAATTCTACGATTCCACTGTGGAAATATTGGTGAGCATGTTTCATCCTCTACTTTACTGGGGCAAATTAAATTGCTAATACAGAGCTGTGTACTGGGTCACGCTTATTGTTCACTTGTTGTCACCAGCAAAAATGTGTCAACTTGTATTATTAATTCACTAGTCATTCTGCTTATTCAGCCTGAAGTTTTGAGCTACATGACGATATTATTAAGATGAAATATCTCAATGCATTCTATGCATAGACCACAAGCACATTTGTGTGATTATAGTTTTACAGAAACTTTGGATCTATGAGAATGTCTTGAAATTTACACCCTCTAACAAATTACATTTTGAATATCAATATATGTTTAGATGGCTTTTCTCCTCCTTCATGGGATTATATGATCAGCACGTGAGAGTTGAAAGTCTATTTTATTCAGATAAAATACAATATGGTAGTTATGTATTCTTGCTTATTTTATATTATAAAATTTATTGAATTTAAAAGAACCTAATATCAACATTGTCCTGTTTTTTCATAGATTTAAGAAACTATATGCAGAAGACAGTATCAATATGTAGTAAAGCAAAGCAATGTATTGTGTTTGAAGTTATGATTGCTGAAATTCTGTATGTAATGGACTTAGAAAAGAAATCAAGAGGCATAAAGCAAAGTAAAAACTGAACTAATACATGGAACTTTAAAACTGAGTGTGTTATGATCAGCCTTGAAGATTTCTCAGTCTTCTATCCAATTTCATCTTTCTCCTGTAGCCGGTAGCCATTCAATTCTTATGTCTCATTGCATAAAAATGAATTCCACAGGTACTCTCTATAAGAATCGACACCCTTTAGAAAGCATTCATGTATGATTCCAGGGGCTGGATGGGTAGCAGAGTTCGAGGAGCTCATGGGAATATCTGGCGCTCACCTTGCAGGGTACAACCAACCTGACACTTGCCACCCTAGAAAAAGTCATCACAAAGCCAAGGACTAGTTTGACTTTGACTTAAATCATTATAAAGAAGAAATTAAAAGAAAACCAAAACCCCATGAATGAGGATCTACTTTAGGTACATTATTCCTTGCATAAGGGACAGTTACAAATTAAGGGCCTTAGGGAGAAGGCTGGGATGGGGATCTAGGGCTTCCTTCAACCTCCCAGGTATTACTCAATCGCTTTTATCCTTTTTAAGATATTGTTACAGTGCCAGCAATAGAGAAGTTTCACTAAACACATATAGAATGGATTTTTAATAGATTTGGGGTTACTTTATATAGAAAGGACATAATCTGTGGATCTGCACATTCTATCATTAGTTTATAAAATAGGAACTATAATACTTCGGAGTCAGATCTTGATCAGTAGGCCATATTGGCATACTTTACAGTCACAGATGTAGAACTGAGGACATCAGAATGATGCCAGTGTCTGGAAGGCGATCAAGGCAGTGGATCCAAGGACAGGCCATGCAGGGGACGTATAACAGGTGTAGGGTCAAGAAAAGGAATTGCAAGAATGAAATCATGCTATTTTATATTTGGTTGCCTTGACTTTTCCTTCTATTGCATGGAAGTGGTTTTCCAACCGGGCTCTGAAGACTTGAGGTCCTGCAGAGAGCTAAGAGACCAACCCTATGTGCGGGTGGGAAGGGGAAGCCAGGACTCTGTGGGAGCAGTCTCATACTAGCTAGTGAGAGCTCTCTGTGTGCACTGCTTCCCCAATCCAGTTTTGTGACCTCACAAGAATGTCTTGAATTTGGCTGTATTGGAGCTATTCATGCAATAAATCATCAAATGCTTCAAATCAGATCTACATATTCTGCCAGACAATCATAGTGTACCATATATGCCATGCAGACCAGTTTATATGTATCATATGCCAGAACAGACCATGAACCAGCACAGCAGTGAATGATGCCTCAGGTACACTATCAATAAAAGATGAACACAAAAAGTGGCAAAGGAAACGTGGTGCATGAATGACTTATCTTTTACTGTATTATTAGTTTCCGTAGATATTTAAAGACAGTACAATGTCTGTAGTCAGTTTGTTCACATTGAATTAGCAACACTAAGAAAATACAGCAAGAGAGCTGCCCTTTAGGGGCTTATAAACTCTTTCCGATTAATGTTCATCAAATAACTGAAAAGACACATGCTACCTACACAAAAGTGCACCGTTTACATGTATTTTCTTACTTCACTGATTTCATTTGAGCCTTTGTTTAGCTCAATTTTTTTCAAATGTTAATGTACACATATATTATCTAGGGATTTTTTTTTTTTTTAGTAAATGCATATTTTTATGCTGGGATTCTGTGTCTCTAACAAGCTCCCAAGTGATGCTGCTGCTTTTGGTCCATGAACCATATTTTGACTAACAAAGATTAGCTTCTTGTGGCAATTAGAGAAAAGCAAACAAAAAGTCAAGCAGATGCATTTTTTAAAAAAATTCAGTTTCTAAGAAACTAATGTCTGCATGGGAGGCAAAATGATGTGTTTTATCTTTGCACTGAGGGTCTTTGAATCTAGATTATTGCACTTTTTTTTTTTGGCAGATGTTTGTTGAGTTCACACATTACAGTAAAAGACTAAATGAGCTGGAAACATTAGCGATCCCAATTATACTACTCACTGACTACCCATAAGCCTGAACAATGAAAAGCATTCTGCGTGCATTACTCATTCAACTTCATTTAAGCCCTTCTTGGCATCCAAGTTGCATTAATGTGGTAACTCTTGTGTAGCAATTAACAAACTGTGGCGATTGTGAACATTTCTAGAGTTTGTCATATTGAATGTGAGCAGGTTCTGGTCAGCTAATTCTTTGCTCATTTTCTGGTGTTGATCAGACTTTGTGCATGATTTGTTTATAAATTTCATATTTTCCTTTGCCACAGGAATCAAATTTCAACAAGTGAGCTATGACTGTATCTTCCAACCAGAGCTTTAGTTTTGGAAGTCATTTGTAAAAGATGTTTCTCAAGAAATTGTTATGGTTTGGATGAAAGGTGTCCCCCAAAAGCTCAGTATGTGAGATGGTGTGAAGGTTGAGGTGAAATGATTGGATTGTGAGAGCCTTAACCCAATCTGTAAGTGAATCCTCTCATAGGGATTAACTGGCAACTATAGACTGGTAGGGTGTGGCTTGAGAATGTGGGTTCTTGGGGGCTTGCCTTTAGGATATATATTTTGTGCCTGGATTGGAATCTCTCTGTGCTTCCTGGAGACATGCCTTCCACCATGATGCTCAGCCTCTCCTTGAGCCCCAAGAAATGGAGGTAGCCTTTTATGGACAGAGACCTCGAAACTATGAGCTCCCAAATAATCCATTTCCTTCTAAAATTGTTCTTGTCAGGTCCTTGGGTCACAGCAATGAAAAAACTGACTAAAACAAGAAATATTTTATTTTCTGCTCTGCTAGGAAACTTATTGAATCTTCAAGGAGATAATCACATTGTATCACACAAATGCATAGCCAACACTTGCACAAGGATTACAAAACTGACTGTTCTCCACCACGCTAAGCCCTGTGCTTGAGCTTCAAGCTTATTGAAAGGCAATGATGAACTTATTTTGTATAATAAAATATCCAGTGATAACAATACTGGACATTGTATCTATTCCAGTGCCTCAGAATGACAGTGTGGCTGGTAGGGGAAGAGGAAAATGCTGGGTTTCCAAACATGGAGCAGATGGTTTTTCAGCAGTTTTCCTAACATTCTAACTGGTGTTAGGAAGTCTGATTTAAAGGAACCAGCTTACCACTTTTAGGCATTAGAAAACGATTATAAATTTATTTCCCATAATTGGGAAACCAAGGACTTCTTTCCTTTACACGTGTGCACACGCGCACACACACACACACACATACACACACACACACACATTTTAGTGTTCTACATAGTGTTACAGAGAACCATGGGTAGGAACATTATAATTTTCTGACTGAATATATTAGTGATGCAAGAACAATTGCCTAGTAAAGTAACTTGACCTTACATAGCAAATGGGTCAGCACCGATGGGTTCTCAAATCAAGTGTCCCTATTATTATAGTAAATAGGAGTCTCTATGTTGAGCTCTGTGTGCTATTTAATCATTCGTGTCTGAAGGCTTCCTGTTTACCATCTTACCATTTTTTATCACTGTTTTAAAATCATTTACTGTGTTGTTATTTTCTGATATTGTTCTTGTCAGGATAAATTATTGGCCTATATTGTGTAACCAGAGAAATTCTGAGCAAAATGTATTTTCCAAAGCATATGTAAAGAAGCCACCAAAATATTTCTTAAGAAAATACAGAAAGAAGAAAAGTAAGAAAAGGAGGGAGAGGGAAGGAAGGAAAAAGAGGGAGAAGAGATGAAGGAGAGAAGGAAGTAAGGAAATATGGAAAGGAAAAAATACATACTATATTATATAGAACATGAAATGAAACTTTAAAACTATCAAGTGAAATTTGGATTCTTAAAACCAATTTTGTATTAAACATTGCCACTTCACTGACACTTTCCTGAGATGTTCAGCTTTTTAATTTAGTGAGTGGCCAACCTATATATCAGGCATCACTGCTATTATATAATAAGCATGCACAACTATCTTACGCTCAGGTTCAGACTGGTTTATAACAAGAAAGAAAAGTGGTGATATAGTTTTCAGAAACACAGGGACAATAAATTCATTCCAGAGAAATCTGTAAGGATTGCTCTGTTCTGAATCAAATGATTAGTCCTACAGCAAGAATATCACAATTCCACAAATCACTGTAATATTTCTTAAGATAAATTTCAGCTCAGCAACTTTTCTGTAATGCTTTTGAGCATCAAGAATTAACATGCTACATTAATGGGGAAAACAAAGGCATTGCTATTGAAGTAAACAGATGAAAGGGAACATCCTTTGTCCTGGTGTTCAAGAACGTTCTACAGGGATTTTAATGATTGTGAGACAAATCACAAAGACAGAGATTGGCAGCTAAGCCCAGTTTGAATATTGGTCCTTGGGAGGCTGTCTGGGTTATGGTTTCTGTCTTAAGTGCTAAGTGGTTCTTCCTGCATCCTGGGCTGCAAAGGATCTCACAAGAAAAATTTGTTCATCGGTGTAGATGGCTGATTGTGGCAATTTACGATCTTGACTTGCAGAGGACAAATTCTGTGCCTTGAATGAGAGTCACAATGAGTCCCTGTAGTCAGTTTTCAGTGTTTGTCTTGATCTAAGTCTTGTTATCTGGCTACAAAGACAGGTATTTTAAATTAAATTTAATTTTTTATACTCGCAGTAAATTTTAATTTATTTTTTGAAATAAACTTTTATTTTAGGAAAGTTTTAGATTTACAAGACCAGTAAAAAAAATCATAGTTTCCATAAGCCCCACACCTAATTTCTCTTGTTCTTAATATCTTATCTCAGTAAGATAAATTTATCTCAGCACACTAAAGAGGTTTGTCTCTTTTCATCCTTTTGTTTATTCAATAATTTATACCCATTTGGACTTATGAATATGTATTTTATACTTTGAGTTATAAACCCATAATGCATTATTGATTTTATCATTCCAGCTTTTGGCCATTAGAGGCTCTTTCAGTTGGTGCCTGTGCGCCTTCATCCTTGTAGATTTGGGGTACTTCCTTAATTTCAGACACTACAAGACACTCCATGCTCAACTTGTATATTCCCTGCCTTAACCCTAGAATAAACCAAAAGGCATATTTTAGAAGCTTCTAAGGATAGATAATTGTTCCCTTATCAACAAAACAAAACTAAGACAATTGAACAAAGAAAGAAAAACAAAAAGAAAACAAAACTTAATACAATTATAATTATTATTGAGTCATTATCTGATGATGATCTTGAGTCATTATCTGATGACTCAAGAATCTCAGGAACATTCTATAATGAGTTTTTACTAATATTGTGGTAAAGGAGATAAGAATTATTTCTGTCCTTATTTTTCAAATTGATTCTCATATACCTGAAGTGATTCTTGCCCAGGGTTTGTGACTCAGATATTGCTCTCTGCACACATAGCAAGTTTCGCATACATCTCTTGTAGAACTTACCATAATGAACTGTAATTTTTTTTTTTGCCAGTCTTCTTCATGAACTGGCAGGGTGTAAGACTAACACTCATAAATCAATAGCTTTCCTGTATTTCAACAGCAATTCAGCCGTAGAAGAAATCAGGAAATCCATCCCATTTACAATAACTTCAAAAAGAGTAAAATACTTGGGAATTAATCTAACAAAATAAATAAAAGACCTTTACAGTAAAGACTACCAAACATTGGAAAAAGAAATTAAAGAAGATCTGAGAAGAAGGAAAAACATTCCATGTTCTTGGTTAGGCAGAATCAATATAATTAAAATGGCCATTCTGCCAAAAGCCCTGTACAGATTCAACAAAATCTCCATCAAAATACCAATGACATTCTTCATGGATATGAAAAAGGCAATTCTCCAATTCATTTGGAATAACAAGAAACCCAGAATAGCCAAAGCATTACTAAGCAAGAAAGAGGAAATAGGATGTGTCACAATACCTGATCTGAAATTATATTATACAGCAATTGTAACAAAAACAGCATGATATTGGTACCAAAACAAATGAAGACTAATGTAATAGAATTAGAAGACACTGAGACAAACCTAAGAGTCTTTAACTATCTGATACTTGACAATGAGGGGGAGATATAGCATGGAGGAAAGACAGCCTGTTCAACAAAAGGTGCTGGAAAAACTGGACAGCTATATGCAGATGATTGAAATTAGACCCTTATCTTTCACCCTGCACAAAAATCAATTCAAAATGGATCAAAGAATTAGGAATTAAATCAGTAACTATACAGTTGCTAGAAGACTCCCATAACACAAGAATTAAAGCCAAGAATCAATGAGTGGGATGCCATTAAACTGAAAAGCTGCTGCACAGCTAAAGAATTAGTCAAGTGTGTCAACAGAGAATCTACAGAATGGGAAAAAAATCATTGCCTGCTATATTTCCGACAGGTGACTAATATCCAGAACACACAAAGAACTCAAAAAACTTAACATCAAAAACACAAATAATCCAATCAATAAATGGGCTATGGACCCACACAGGAACTTCTCAACAGAGGAAGTTCAAAAAGCCAATAAATATATGCAAAAATATTCTACATCAGTAGCAATCAGAGAAATATAAATCAAAACTATACTAAGATGCTAACTCACTCTAGTCAGAGTGGCAAAAATGAAGAATACAAATAATAGCAGATCCTGGAGGGGTTGTGGAGAGAAAGGAACACTTAACATACTGTTGGTGGGACTGAAAACTTGTATAGACATTCTGGAAAGCAGTATGGACACTCCTCAAAAATCTAGGGATAGAACCACAATATGACCCAGCTATCCCAATACTGGGTATTTTCCTAAAAGTGCTAGAATCAGCATACTACAGAGACACATGTACATCAATATTTATAGCAGCACAATTTATAGTAGCTAAACTATAGAATCAACCCAGATACCCCTCACTGGATGAATGGATACAAAAACTGTGGTACATTTATACAGTGGAGACCTACTCTGATATTAGAAAGAATGATATCATCGCTTTTGCAGGTAAATGGATGGAAATGGAAAAAAACATGCTGAGTGGAATAAGTCAAACATAGAGACTTAAGGACTAAATATTTTCTCTCATATGTGGAAGCTAAAGTAAAACCTAAGATAGGATGAAAGTTAGCTAAGTTTAATTAATAAACCGATCAAAGTTGAAATTTCACATAAGCTGGGGGAGAAAGGAGGGAGGCAGGTAGGGGAGCGAGGGAAGAGGGAGATTGTCAATATGGCTGGGTACACTTGACTCCCATGAGAAGCCAGACTATACTCAGGCAGGCATATAAACTCAGAAACTTCAATAATTAATATACATGTATATGCTCATTTCTATCTGTGATATGGGGGTATTATGGAAGAGATGTGTGATCTGGGAGTGGATGAAGGATGGGAGATCCTGGACTAGGATCAGGCTTAACTAACTTTGTCAATATCTATATATGCGTGAATATGTAACAACAGTTCCCTCTAATATGTAAGACTATTAAATCAATAACAAAAAGTTCCTAGTCTATGGTATTTTGCTATAGCAACCCAAACAGTGTAAGCCAATTAGAATTTTCAGAAGGACTGATTCAGACCAAGAGAACATTTGCAAAAATCTTAGAAAATGAAATTGTTATTGGGCTCATAGTCTATAAAATTGGCCAAAACCTGGGTGTATAACAATTCTCTATATAAGAATGAGATTAGATTAATTATAAAAAAGAGTTCTAAAGAAACAGGAAATTAAGGAATTTGAATTAGCTCCTCATTTAGCTTTCTAGTAGGATTTAGATACCAAACCTAATAAAGATGACTCCCTTTTAAAATCAAAGATTTAAGTAGGAATTAGAGTCTCACTATATAATAGACAAAATATAGAGGATATAATAGAAAACCACATGCCATATGGTAGAAAACCACATGCCATATGGTAATTTTTATCTACATTAGAAAAGAGTATTTTGCCAACATCAAGGTGAATCAGATGTTGGGATTCTCTAAAAAAGATTTTAAAGTGGCTATCACAATATTGCTTCAACCAGGACTTATAAATGTTCTTGAAAGAAATGGTAGAATAATTGAGGTGGAGAGAGAATATAGAAACATCACAGCAAGAAATAGAAGTTATGAAACAAAAACTAAGTGGAAATGATAGAACTAAAAAATATAATAGCAGATTAAAAACTTAAAAATATGCTCACTAATAAAGAGATAACAAAAGAAGTAAATTTGAAGCCAAATCAATGTAAGGTAGTCAATAAAGAAATGGACTAAAAAAAAGAATAGTACTTCAGAATCTGTAGGACAAAAGATTCAGCATTCATATTAATATTTCATAAGAGCAAAAGAAAAAAATTAGGGTTGAAAGAGTATATGTATTTATATATTCTTTGGGCTTGAACTTCCCAAAGATGTAGTGATATAGATTCAAGAGGTTCAAGAGGTTGAGTAAATCTCATTATAATAAACCCAGAGAAATCCATTCCAATGTGCATGATAATTAGAGGTCTAAAATGAAGGGAAAAAATCTTGAAAACAGAGAGAAACTGCACATTATTTGGAGCTAAATACCAACTCAAATGATAGGATATTTCTGGTTTGAAATCATGGAAATCAACAGAATGGGGCATTTATTTATTTATTTATTTATTTATTGGTACTAGGTATTGAAGACAGTCACTGAGCCACATCCCCCACTGTTTTTTATTTTTTACTTTTGAGACATGCTTTCACTAATTTGCTTAAAGCCTCACCAAAAATGCTGAGGCTGGCTTTGAACTTAAGATCCTCCTTTCTCAGTCTCCCAAATTGCTGAGATAATAGGCATAGGACACTGCGCCTGATGTGACAAATTTTCAACTACTGAAATTAAGGAAGTCTCAACTACAAATTCTGAATCCAATGAATATACCCTTCAGGAATTAAGAAGAAATAAAGAAATTGAAAATTGAAAATTGTAGCATTTTTTATCATTAGATTTACCCTGAAAAAACAGTTTAAGAACATATTTTTTAAATGATAAAAAGGAATCTTATTAGGTATAAAGAATAAAAATATGGGGTAAATATAATAGATTCTTTTCCTTATGCATTTTCTAAATCATATTCAATAAAAATTATTATAATATTATATAATACTGAAAATGATGAAATTTGAAAGTGGGGTGGGTAAAAGAACCAAAATTGAAATTTGATTTCCAGTGATAAAATGTTTATAGTTTATACCAATATATTGTGACTAGATATGTGTATGTATATGGATTCTTACATATATCTCCCAGAGAAATTACTAAAAATAACACAAAGTGACACATTAAAAAAACTACATAAATAGGGGATCAAGTGGTG
Source organism: Aplodontia rufa (assembly GCA_004027875.1). Classification (NCBI taxonomy): domain Eukaryota; kingdom Metazoa; phylum Chordata; class Mammalia; order Rodentia; family Aplodontiidae; genus Aplodontia; species Aplodontia rufa. The sequence goes on from PVKS010006672.1 coordinate 22,466, forward strand.
GTTTGGTGGTTACGGTGCTTGCCAGACATGCACAAGGATGTGAGTTCAAACTCCAGCACCACTTACATAATAAAGTATTGGAGCAACGAAAGTCACATGAAAAGCTAAATAAAATTGATTCTCTTTCTCTCTCTGTTTTTCTCTCTTTAAAAAAAAAAAGAACTACATAAATGAATCAATAAGGAATAAAGAATATTTCACAAAGTCCATGGGAAGGAAAGAAGAGGGAATAAACCCATCCCAAAATAATATATACTGTATGATTCCATTTTTATACTATTCTTGAAATGATTGAATTATAGAATGGAGAACAGCTTAGTAGTTCCAGGGTTTAGAGAGTGGGGTACCCATGGGAGGGAGTTGGGTGTGAGTACGAAATGACAGCACAAGGGATCCTTATGTGACCAAATAATTCTACACCTTAACTGTGGTGTTAAGAGACACAAACGTACATGTGTGATAAAATTTCAAAGAACTAAATGCATACACACACACATACACACACATAAACACACAAAAATGACTACAAGTAAAACTGGGAAATAAGATTATTATACCCTATCAGTGTCTCTGTTTTCTAATTTTTATATTTTACAATAATTTTGCAAGACATTATCATTGAGAGTAATGATGTAATGAGAATAGGGATTACAAATTTTAGGCAAATTTACACTTACAATTTTATTTTTTTAAAAAAATAAAGCAACCCTAATGCTTCAGAAAATGCCTATGTAAAATTTAATTCTTAAAATAATGTTATCCTATTATAACAATCTTATATTACATTTTGATAGTTTTCTAGATTCCTTTTTGCTAGAAAAAGCAAGTTATTACACCCAGTAAGATACCATTTGTTATATCTAAATAACACAATTTTATCCTTTGTGCATTAAGATGAAAATTGCAAGTGAAATTGTAGGTATATCTAGAGAAGGACACATACCAGTCTGACATAGTGCTTACCTTTAAGAAAAGAGGAAAAGAAAAAAAAAAAAGAAAAGAGGTAAAGATATGAAATAGATGAGTGGGATGAAGACTTAATATGTCTTAATATTAAGACTTAATATGTCATTTTTTTAATATAATGACTTAATATGTCATTTTTTTCCCTTTTTGAAAAATAAAGCCAAAATGAATAGTAATACACAATCTAATATTACATTGTTTTTCTCCAGTTAGACATATTTCAAAATTAAAAATGTTTTTAATAGACTCAAAAGACTGAATTTGATGAATGTTATTATATCCCAGTTTAGCCCATCTACATAATCAAACTATTTTGGTGTTGTAAAAGTTACTTTGGTTTAAAAACAAATTTCATTTCATTTCTACTACATGAAATAATTACAATGGAAAAAATATTTTAACTAGAGCTACATGAGATACCTTGGGGGTATAATATTTTTCTATGTTATAATGGGATTAAATTAGTATAAGATTCATTCTAATGGTATGTGAAACTGAGGAGTTTGAATCAATCCCTCATTTACTGTGCACATTTAGCTTTCTAGCAGGACTTAAGGCGAATTATAAGTTAAACAAAACAATCCACAAAATAGTACAATTTAAGATAAAATGCAAACAACTGTGAAAAGGGAAACAAAGAGATTAACTATAAGAAGCACCATAAATCTGAAAAAAGTAATTACTTTTATTGAGTACTATTATTTGGATCTAAGTTTGTAGATGGCTCAGCTAGAAATCAATGAGACTGCATAGTTTTTATTTGTTGCCAAACGAGATTAGGTTATTGCATTGTTGATATAACTTATCCTTGAAATTTAACTTGTTTGGAGCTCAAAATATATGAAGTAGTAATTTTAGTCCAGCACAATCCTTTTTGTTCCTCTTGCTTAATTCACTCTGCTCCCAGGCACTCCCTTGCCAATCTGGCAGGAAATTTGATCTAAGTTATTTTGGGATTTTGCTCTTAAGACTACATAGAATTTCACAAGTCTTCTGGCGTCTTTGCTATTAGAAAAGTTAAGACAGGACTAGGTCTTTTATCACTGGCAGATTCCTCCTTAAATCACAGAGGTCTCCTTCTTCACACCTTGGAAGTCCCGGTCTGCTATCTCCTGAGTCCTACTGCTTCAGGAATCCCAGGAGTTACCTCTTACACTATCCTCTCCACAGTCTGTAGATCACAGTCCAATGCCATGCCTTCTACCCTGTCCTATGTAGAAAGGGATGCACAGTTGTTGCATTTGCCCTGATTCACACTCAAACTGCTCCTGAGTTGAGCTGCTCCTACTTCCACCATCTAAGATCTTCCTCCATGTCTACCTCCTCTGCAAGCATGACCTTACATAATGACCTTCATGAATCTGTCTTCTCTGGAGTAAGTGTGAAAAGGGAAAGAAATTCCAGCAAACCAAAGGTTAGGACAATGAAGAAACAGGAGTTTCATAAAAGTTGTCTGTAATTCTCCCTGCTACTATTACGACTAGTTACACTCCTGTTAAAAAAAGGAGACAACCAGGGTTGGAGTGGTGGCTCAGCATTTTCGGTGCTTGCGTGGCAAGCATGAAGACCTGGGTTCAAACCCCAGCACCACATAAACAACTAAGTGTTGAAGCAATGAAGGCCATGTGAAAAACTAAGTAAAGCTGTTTCTCTCTTTATCTGTCTCTCTCACTGTACCTCTCTCTTTAAAAAAAAAAAAAAAAAGGAGACAAGCAGTTTTGCAATGATCAGGCAAATAAATCATAAACTTAGATGTATAGCCTAAAACAACGAATTATTTGAGCTAGCTGAGTGGATTGATTTCAAATTTGTAGTTTTAAGAAGTGTAAAATAAAAAATTATTTTCCCCTCTGTGTAGGAAGAAAGACAGACTAGCAGAAAGCATACCATTAATAAGGGAACGAGAGTCTAAATTAATTTGAATTCTGAAGTGGATATATGAGAGTACTTTGTAAGAAAAATGAGAACATTTGGTATTGACAGCTGGAAAGTGATAAAAAAAGAAGCCAGAAGAGTTGAGGGAAGAAAAAGGACACAGGCATAAAATTACAACTCTGATCTTAAACTTAGGATGGGGTAAAATAAATCCATCACAATTTGATTTTCTTGAATAATATTACTTCCGTTTGCAATGAGTATGTAGACATGAATGTCAAAGGCAAACGTTTCTAAAGAGGATTCTTTTGAATGGAATCGTAGACTTCTAATAAAGTATACTTTTGCTTTAGTAGAAACTTACTCTTCTTTCGTGAAGGCAGGCAAGAGAAGCTGTGTCCCAATGAAGGGGTAACTTCCCATTCACCAATATATTCAGATATTTTCCATGTCTATATATGATCACACAAAAATGAATATATAAACAAATAATTTTGTGATTGAACTTGACCATGTGGGATGGAGATTTCATTCAGTGCATCTGCTGTTGCTTGTAGTGGATCATTCACAAAACTTTTCAATAAATGGCTAGGTAGTATGTATTTTAAGTTTTGCTGGCTATGTACTCTCTGTCACAACTTCTTACTCTGCTGTTGTAGCAGACTTCAACAACACATAAACAGATAGGAGTGGCTGCTTTTCAGTAAAACTTTTACACAAATGAGCATTTGCTAAATTTGATCCATGGATTATGGTTTACTGACACCAGGCCTAAAATATATTAGAATCTGGGTTATTGGATTATTGTTTTGTTCTAGAAATAGTTTTATCAGGAATGCTATGAGAAAGGCAGAGGTTTAGAAGCTTTGGAAGTGTAAGTTGTTATTTAAATTGGTGTTTATAAAAAAGGATAGTAAAGTGATCTGTTTATAAGCATGTATTTGTATAGTATAGTTCTTCAAGACTGAAAATATTTTATCCAGCCCACACTGCAGTGGTGTATGCCTGTAATCCCAGTGGTTCAAGAGGCTGAGACAGAAGGATCACAAGTTCAAAGTCAGCCTAAGCAACTTAGTGAGACCATGTCTTAAAGAATAATAAAAAAAAAAAAGGTCTGGGATTATGACTCAGTTGTTAAGTACCTCTGGGTTCAATCCCTGTTATCTAATAATAATAATATTAAAAATAACAACAGCAATAATATATTTAATGGTATGTACTTTTTCTATGTGGAAAACATTATTTTTGAGGAATAACATATTAAAATTAACACCTTGTTCATTACCTTTTGTCCTCCTCCAATTTGTAAGTATGCTTTATTTATTTTGCTTTTTTTTAATAAAGTATTCCAAATCATTAAATGCACAATGAAAATTTTACTGGAAAAGAAAAGAAGTTAAATAGCCTTAAAAGTAGAATTAAGAAATTTAATGCAGAATGGTTAGGATGTGGAACTATATGAGTCAAAAGTTTAAATGATAAAAATTTGTTCATGTACATATACATTTATTTAAATGGTTTGATATAGTACTACTGTGTGCTGAGTTTGTGATAGATAATGCAAGGTGCATATGAAGTATAAAATGAGTCAGGATTATCTTCTTTGACAAAGATCTTAGTCAAAATGCATTGCTTATAAGTGACACTGATTAATTAAAAAGCAATATTTCAAAGTTTTTCAAAATGTAAATCCTGGGCATTCAGCAATGGGAAATTGGAGAATTTTGCCAAAAAGTAGTTAACCAAAGAGTAATGAGCATCTTCTCTGATTCCTATGAAACCTGTTGATTAATATCTTATATACCAAGGTCTCTGAACTCTCTTTCCCCTCTATCTTTCCTCCAACTACGTGAGAGGACAGTTTAGCCATTGATTCAATCTTGTTAACTTTAGATGTTTTCTTTTTTAGTTTTTTCATTTAAACAAATAGCAGTGTGAATAAGGACCAAGTATATTTGTCATCTATAGTTTTTAAAGATTTTTGATAAAGGGATAATTAATTGATTCCATTCAACTTAATTTAAATATTTGGCAAATTGTATCAGGAAGATTCTAAATCTATTTTTCATTTTTAAATTGTTGTCAGAGGCAAAAAATGGTATCATGGAAACATTAGAGTCATTAGTATGTTGTATATGTCTGAAAAAATGAAAATTTCAAACTAATTTAAGATTTTGTTCAATATTAAAGAATGTGACGTATTGATGTTGTCACTTACCTCTGATGTGGAGATCACACAGATAAGGTGACAATAAGTGTTGGGGTGAAAAAAAGGATGGAACATTTTATGGGTTGATTTGTTGCCCCCCCACCTACAAAGGTATGTTGAATTCCTCATCCCAAGTACCTTGGAATGTAACATTATTTGGAAAAAAAAAAAAAGGTATTTACAGAGGTAATCAGATTAAAGTGAGGCCATTAGGGTAGATTCTAACAGAGTATGACTTGTGTCCCTATATAGTAGAAGGAGAATTTGGACCCAAAGATAGATATGCACAGAGGAAGGACTATGTGAAGAGACCCAGGGAGAATGAGATCAGAGATCAGATTTAAGTAATATAATACATCTATTATCCAAGGAATGTGAACATTCCACAAGAAACCAGAAGAGAGACATGGGATATCGTTCATCCTCATCATCTTCAGGAAAACAACAACAACAACAACAACCAAACACTTCCAATGCCTTGATCTCAATATTATCAGGTGAAGAACTGGGAAATAATAAATTTCTGTTGTTTGAGCCAACCAATTTATGATCCTTTGTTAAGGCAGTCCCACGGAACTAATACAACACAGGACTGTGAAATGAAATGCAGGCTGAAGATTGATATATGAACCAAGGACATAGGTTGATATGACCAGTTCTCCATAATTTTTCTTAAAATCATTATCTCGGTCCTCAAATGATGCCTACCAGTGATTTTTAAAATAAAATATCCATGAGACAGTCAAAAGTAATGAGACACCATGAACATTAACAAGAAAAATCACAAAAAATTGAAAATCTTCACAAATATTTTATTTATTTTGGTACCAGGGATTGAATCCAGGGAATGTTCATCACCGAACCACATCCCCAACCATTTTTTATTATTTTATTTTGAGACAGGGTCTCACTAAGTTGCTTAAGTCCTTATTAACTTACTGAAGTTGGCTTTGAACTTCCAATTCTTCTGCCTCAGCTTCCGGAGCTGCTGGGATTACAGGCATGCACCACTGTGCCCAGCTCACAAAGACTTTATATATTGGAATGGTTAGGTTCAAACTGCTTGTTATGTTCAAAGAAACAAAACCAAAATTACAACTAAAGCAGTGAATTGAGACTGCAGAAAATTAATTAGAAGTTTTAAATAGGTAGAAAATAAAAATTTGAGATCAGAATATTCCAATACATAAAATAATTCACTAGTTAGGTTTTATATCAGAAAGAACATCTTCAAAGAGAGAAATTGTGAATGAAGACATGGATGAGAAAAACCTAAACAGATTGGAACCTAGAAGAGTTGATAGAAAATACACATGAAAAAAGTGAGATTTGTCATACTTTATATGAAGTCTCAAAGGTAAGTAAAGCTCATGTGGTGAAATTAAGCCTCAAGATACATAAAATATAATTGACAAAAAGTAGAAATAAGTTTTCAGTCATAGTGGGAGATTTTAACTATTATTGAAAATATAGAAAATTTAAATACCATGATCATCAGTATTTTTTAAGAGTGAAAGAAAGAGAGAGAAAGAAATAATAAAATTTATTTTTTCATCTGGCCTTTGCTTCTCTGACACTTAGTTGTGTATGTGATGCTGGGGTTTGAACCTGGGTCTTCTCACAAGCACTCCAACTGCTGAGCCACTGCTCCAGCCCTGTGATCATCAATTTTTACTTAATGGAGACAAAATAATATTATATACAAGTACAGAATAAATATTGTTTAAAAGTACACATAAAAATTGACTTTAAATGGATAAAAAAAATCATCAAATATCAGAGGAGTGTAATCATTGAGAGTATATTCTATGAGGACAATAGAATTTTGCTGTAAATTAATAGAATATAAGTTATAAAAAATATGTTTGGACAGTTTAAGAATTTTCATTTTTGTATTGTGATCATTATATCCATGTTTTTATGGTTTCTAATTGCCTTTTATCCTTTCCGTTTTTTAAGTTAAATTAATGTTTATTTCCTTTAGCATACTCTTTAGTTTAGCTGGGATCTGACCATGTTTTCTTTTCTGGTATTTCCCTTTTTTCCCCAGAGTTATTGCTTCAAAAAAATTTTGTTCATTCAAATTTGGACACTCTTTTTGTTTGTTCGTTTGTTTTTTTATTTATTAGATTGATATAGAGATACAATTGAGGGGGAAACATTATCAGGCATTCTATATACTTAGTTATCCAGGGCTAATGCCATATCATGGATGTCCAGCTTGGGTTCCCCCTATTGTTGTTTTCCCCCAGAAAAACTCTGGGATAGCTCATGTAGGACAGAGATCTCCTTCGGAGATGATTCCCCCATATTCCCACCCTCCAGTCTGCTAGGATTTCTTCCTACCCCTTCCCCCCCTCAGCCCCCTCTCTACGCCTTCAAGTGTCCTAGGGAGTCGTCTCCCTGTTGCGCTGAGAATCATACAATTTGAAGTTATTATTAGCTTAGCCATCTAACATACTGTTTCCCCATGTATTCTAGCTTCCAAAAATGAGAGATACCATTTGGCCCTTGAGTCTCTGAGATTGGGATACTTCACTTAGCATAATTCCTTCCATCTCCATCCATTGGGCTGCAAAAGCCATAATATCATCTTCTCTAATGGCCAAGTAGTATTCCATTGAGTATATATACCAAAGTTTTTGTATCCATTCGTCGAGTGAGGGGCATCTGGGTTGGTTCCATAATCTATCTATAGTAAACTGAGCTGCTATAAACACTGATGAAGCCACATCATTATAATATGCTGATTCTAACTCTTTTGGGAAAATACCCAGGAGTGGGATAGCTGGATCATAAGGTGGTTCCACCCTTAATTTTTTGAGGATTCTCCACACTGCTTTCCAGAGTGGCTGAACCAGGTTGCAATCCCACCAGCAGTGTAACAGTGTTCCTCTTTTCCCACACCCCCTCCAGCATCTGTTGTTATTTGAATTTTGCATTTTTGCCACTCTAAAAGGAGTGAGGTGGTATCTCATTGAAGTTTTGATTTACATTTCCCTTATAGCTAATGATGTAGAGCATTTTCTCATATATTTATGGGCTTTCTGGACTTCCTCTGGTGAGAAGTTTCTTTTTGGATCTGTTGCCCATTTATTGATTGGATTATTTGTGATTTTGGTGTTTAGTTTCTTTAGTTCTTTGTATATTCTGGATATTAGCCCTCTGTCCGAGGTGTAGCAGGCAAAGGTTTTCTCCCATTCTGTAGGTTCTCTCTTGATGCTCTTGACTAGATCTTTAGGTGTGCAAAAACTTTTTAGTTTAATTGCATCCCATTCATTTATTCTTGACTTTACTGCTTGTGCCATAGGAGTTTTGTTGAGGAAGGCGCTGCCAACTCCTATGTGTTGTAGTGTTGATCCTACTTCTTTTTCTAGTAAGTTTAAAGTTGTTGGCTTAATATCCAGATTTTAACCCATTTTTATTTAATTTTTGTGCAAGGTGAAAGATAAAGATCCAGCTTCAGTTGCCTACACATAGATGTCCAGTTGGTCCAGCACCATTTGTTGAACAGGCTATCTTTCTTCCACACTATGCTTTTGCCCCCTTTATCAAATATCAAATAGTTAAGGATTTGGGGGTTTGTCTCAGGATCTTCTATTCTGTTCCACTGATCTTCGGTTCTATTTTGATACCAATACCATGCTGTTTTTGCTACTACAGCTCTGTAGTATAATTTCAGGTCAGTAATTGAGATACCCCCTACTTCTTCCTTTCTATAGAGTAGTTTTTTAGCTAGTCTGGGTCTTCTGTTATTCCATAAGAACTTGAGAATTGCTTTTTCTATATCTGTGAAGAATGCCATAGGTATCTTAATGGGAATTGCATTGAATCTGTATAGGGCTTTGGGTAGAATGGCCATTTTTATAATATTGATTCTGCCTAACCATGAGCATGGAATGTTCTTCCATCTACTCAGGTCTTCTGTAATTTCTTTTTTTAGTGTTTGATAGTTTTCTTTGTAGAGGTCTTAAATATCCTTTGTAAGGTTAATGCCCAAGTATTTCACTTTTTTGGAGGAGATGGTGAATGGGAGAGATTTCCTGATTTCTTCTTCTGCGGATTTGTTGTTGGAGTAAAGGAAAGCTAGAGACTTATTGGAGTTGATTTTGTAGCCAGCTACTTTGCTGGAATCATCTATAAGCTCTAGGAGTTTTCTGGCCGATGTTATCAGGTCTTCTAGGTATAGAATCATGTCATCAGGGAAATGAGATAACTTAACTTCCTCTTTTCCTATACAAATACCTTTGATTTCATTGTCTTGCCTGATAGCTCTGGCAAGGGTTTCAAGGACTATATTGAACAAGACTGGGGAAAGTGGACATCCTTGTCTTGTTCCTGAATTCAGCGGAAATGCTTTCAGTTTTTCTCCATTGAGGATAATGTTGGCTGTGGGTCTGTTGAAATGGATCTGACATAGTTAAAGTATCTTCCGTTGATCCCTGAGCATAAAGTGGTGTTGAATTTTACCAAATGCCTTCTCTGCGTCAATTGAGATGATTATATGATTTTTGTTTTTAACTGTGTTTATGTGGTGGATTTCATTTATTGATTTGCGTATGTAGAACTAGCCTTGTTTTCCTGGAATAAAGCCCACTTGATCATAATGTATTATCTTTTTAATGTGCTTTGGTATCTGATTAGCTAAAATTTTATTAAGAATTTTTGCATCGATGTTCATCAGGGAAATTGGTCTGTAGTTTTCTTTCCTTGATGTTTTTTGTTAGGCTTTGGGATCAGTGTAATGTTTGCTTCATAAAAAGTGTTTGGGAGTGTTCCCTCTCTATCAATTTCCTGGAAGAGCTTGTAGAGGATCGGTATAAGTTCTTCTGTGTAGGCTTGGTAGAATTTTGCCGTATATCCATCCGGACCTTGGCTTTTCTTTTTTGGGAGAGCTTTGATTGCTGCTTCAATTTCGCTTTCTGTGATAGATAGGTTTAGGTTTTCAATGTCCTCCTGTGCTAAAGAGGGGATGTCGTGTGTGTCCATGTCCATGTCCTTCAGGTTATCAAACTTGGCAGAGTATAAATTTTTAAAATAGGTTCTGATAATCTTCTGGATCTCGGATCAGTCTGTGGTGATATCCCCATTTTCATCTTTGATTTTGTTGATTTGCTTCATTTCTTTCTTCCTTTTGGTGAGGTTGGCAAGGGGTCTGTCGATTTTGTTGATCCTTTCAAAGAACCAACTCTTAGTTTTGTTAATAGTTTGTATAGTTTTTTTTGTTCTCAATTTCATTGATTTCAGCTCTGATTTTGGTGATTTCCTGTCTTCTGTTAGATTTGGGGTTGGATTCTTCCTCCTTTTGTAGTCATTTGAGTTGAAGCATAAGGCTATTTATCTGATCTCTTTCTAGATTTTTGCTGTATGCAATCAGTGCTATTAATTTACCTCTTAAGAATACCTTCATACTGTCCCAGAGGTTTTGGTATGTTGTTTCCTCATTCTTGTTCAATTCCAAAAATTTCTTGATTTCTGCTCTCATTTCCTCTTTTACCCATCCTTCATTTAAGAGGTAGTTATTCAATTTCCAAGTATTTGAGTAGTTTCTGTTGTTTCTCTTGTTGTTGATTGCTAAGATCATAGCATTATGATCTGACAGAATACATGGGATTATATCTACTTTTTTATATTTGTTAAGATTATCCCAGTGAACTAGGATGTGGTCTATTTTAGAGAAGGATCCATGAGCCACTGAGAAGAAGGTAAATTCAGCTGTCTTAGGATGGAATATTCTGTAGATGTCTGTTAAGCCCCATTGATTAATAGAGTTGTTCAGATTGGAGATGTCTTTATTGATTTTTTGTTTTGATGATCTGTCTAGAGTTGGTAGTGGTGTGTTGAAGTCCCCAAGAATTATTGTTTTGAGGTCAATGAGGGGATTAATGTCCTTAAGTATTTTTTCCATAAATTTGGGGAAGTTGTAACTGGGGGCATAAATGTTAATTAACATTATATCTTCTTGATGGACTGTCCCTTTTAGTATGATAAACTGATCCTCTTTGTCCTTTCTGACTAGTTTTAGTTGGAAATTGATTTTATCAGAAATTAGAATTGCCATGCCAGCTTGCTTTTTTGGGCCGCAGGCCTGGTAGACATTTTGCAATCCTTTCACTTTCAGCCTGTGTCTATTTTTGAGTGTCAAATGTGTCTCTTGCAGGCAACATATTGTTGGATTTTGTTTTTTGATCCATTGGGCCAGTCTCTGTCTTTTAATTGGGGAATTGAGTCCATTCACATTCAAAGTTAGAATAGATATGGGAGGCTGAGTCTGACTTTGTATCAGTTACAGAATTTTGAGTCATCTTGGAAGTCATCTTGTGTATAATATGATTATTGACTTGCCCTTGTTTAAGGATTTAGGATATCATTGGCATTTTCTTCTGAATGTAGAACATCTTTGAGAATATTTTGTAGTGTAGGATTTGTGCTCATGTATCTTGTTAACTTGAGATTATCATTGAAATATTTAATTTCCCTGTCACATTTGAAGCTGAGCTTTGCAGGGTATAATATCTTTGGGTGGAAGTTGTTATTTTTTAACACTTGAAAGATATTATTCCAGGCTCTTGTGGCCTTCATTGTTTGCTCTGAAAAATCCATAGTGATCCGAATTGGTTTGCCTCTGAATGTGATTTGGGGCTTTTCCCCAACTGTTTTTAGAATTCTCTCTTTAATTTCTCTGTTATTCATTTTGTATATGACATGCCTTGGTGAGTTTCTCAGTTGATTAGGTCTATTTGGTGTTCTATAAGCATCTTGGATGTGGTATTCCAGATAAATAGCAAAGTGAGGGAAGTTCTTACTTATGATTTCGCTTAAAAGGTTCTTGAAGCCTCTTGTTTGCTGTTCGGAGTTTTCCTCCAGGCCAATGATTCTCAGATTATTACACCTCATCTCATCAAATATTACTTGGACGTTCTGATTATGTAATATAAGCTGTTTATCTTGTTTTTCTTCTTTGAATTCTACAACGTTTATCCGATCCTCAGTGTCCGAAACTCGTTCTTCAAGAGCTGAAGTTCTATTTTAAGTGGAGTATACTCTGGTGTTGGTATCATCCAGTGAAGATTTGAATTGGTTAACCATGTTTTTCAATCCTGATAGCTCTGCTACATCTCTTTTCAAATGTCAATATCTTTGTACAGCTGATCTTTCATCTCATGGAACTGTTCCCTAATTTCCCTGTAGAAGTTGTCTCTCATCTCTTGAAATTGATCTCTGACCTCTTTCCTTATTTCATCTCTTAACTCTTTGATTGCATTTGGTTTTCATTTAGGGCCCCTGCTATGGGATCCTTGGATGGAGAGCTGTGGGGCTGAGGAGGAGAGTTACTTCCCCTTTTCCTCATTTTCTGAGTCAGAGAGCTTTTCTTTTATTTCAACTCTTGGTGGAGTAATTGGGGCTTCTTATGGCTTTGCTTCATTGTGAAGGGGTGCTATTTGGTCAATAGAGACTTAAAGATGCCAGACCATTCTGTGAGAATTTGAGAGGCTGTAGGTGTAAATACTAGTCTGCTTCAACTAAAACAGATGAGCTGATGATTAGCACCAATAGTAGCAGCTTTCTTTGAGAGAACTCTCACTGTATATTATGATAGCAATCCAGTACCCATTTTGGAGCATGTCTGTTTCTTCAGGTAGTAGGGTCTCTCTGAAATTGGGGAGAAGGAATGACTAGAAAGTCAAGGAAGTAAATTGGGGAGATATAAAATCACACCTGCTTTAGAGTATAGGGGAACAAGGAATTAGGGGGGAGTAGGTTATTCTATTAGGACTAAGGAAAACAGAAATGGGGTGTGGGTAGGGTAAAGACTTGGGGTGAGAATGAGAGAAAGATGCTTATATTTAGGGATTACCAGAGTATAGTGGAGGAAGAGGTTATATGGGGCATGGTTATCTTCACTCACCAGAGGATAAGGCTATCATATTATCATGAATGTTTTCTTGATAGGGACCCAATGTTATAGGGATAGCTGTAGGGTTCAAGAAGACACAGAGAAAGTAAGAGCCAATCACCAATACATACACACGAATAAATATTTACACCCACCAACACCAAATTCATATTATTTGTAAAGCAAGAAAGGATAAAAGAGAAAAAAACCCACAGTAATGTTAAAAATTTAAAAATAATATATTTCAACCGAAGTCCTATTTGTTTTTTTTTAATGAAGAAATGAAGAAAAAAAGGGTGAAGAAATGAAGAAAAAATGAAGAAATGAAGAAAAATAAAAATCAAGAGGTAAACAAAAAAAACCAAAACTAGTTGGTAAAGTTCTGAGTTTTCCTGCCCCCTAGGTCAGCAAGTATGTACTACGGGGGAGTGCGTTCAAATCTGACATCAATCTGGGGATTCTTCGGAGTTGAGCTTGTCGGAGGAGAAGCTGTTTGGTTGTCTGGTAGCCTGATTTTTCTTAGAGGATCTCCTAAAAATTTTCTGCACAGCTCTTCCTGGGCTGTAATCCTGAGATGGTTGCTTTCTGCCTATCCACACTCTAGAAATCTCTTGGACCTGGGGCTCAGAAGTTGTAGACAATCGAGTTGATCCTAGTGTAGATGTGTGGGTCTCTGACTGATACAAGGAGAGTGGCCAGCCTGAGACTCGCTTCCTCGGGATCACTGGTGACCCACTGTGCTTGTCTTGTGATCTTCAGAAGTCCCAAGAGCTGCTCTGTAGGCTTGACTGAAATCCGAGGAAGATGGTCCAGATCCTGCCAGTGCTTATGTGATTCTCAGTTGCAAGCACTAGGAGGCGCCCACCGGGGGAGGTCACGGTCTAGGAAGCCTTGGCTATGCAAGGAGCTCAGATTCTAAGGGGAAGCCCATGCTGCCCCATATATTCAAAGCTTCCTGAGGCAGATATCAAGCAGAGGCTGAAGCAGAGGATCCCCTTTAGAGAGATGTGCCCTGCTGGAGCAAGATCTGTTCACAGGCTCCTCCTATTTGGGAGAGAAGCAGGATATCAGAAGGGCAGAAGGTTGCCAACCAAGAGGTTTGCAAGCTGGAGAGGTGAATGGCAGTTCCCTACAGCCCCCAGGGCAGATGGCCAGTTGGTGGGGGGGGGTAACTTCTGTTTCTGATCTTTTGGGACTGAGGCCCCATAAGGCTGCTGGTCAACCTGCCCCGCCCCGCTCTCCCACGCTGTTGCGAGCACATATGTTAAAGGACTTTAAAATCAGCTCTTGTAACCCGCGGGCACCGGTGGAGAATTATTGTCCACCGTGATTGAGTTAAAGATCTTGTGCCGAATCCTCTCCTTCCCAGGCTCCAAGGGCAGCAACCAGAGGTGTAGAATGCACTCCCAGCACCAAGAAGACCCTTTGGGGAAGGGCCCAATCTCGGGGTGATAGATTCTGGTTTTCTGGCCGTGTTGTCTGAGGGCCCAAGATCGCTTTATTTGCTGAGCAACCCGCCCCACCCTCAAGGAAAGGTCACTTTGGCGGCCGCAGCTCGCTGCTGGGCTGCTGGTCGCTGGCAAGTAGAGCTGCAAGTTTGCTAATGTGTACAATTAATTCCCAGCACTTTATGCAAGGTCATGTAAATTAAGAGCCGTCAGATCAGGGAGTTCACCAGTCCGGGTTAGGGTATTTGGTCAGGAAATTCGCTCCGTTTCCTTCCCTCCGGAGTATCTCCCTCCCCCAGGTGTGGGGCAGAGTGCCGCAGGCTCCACTAAGCTCTCCTTTATATTCCTTAATGGACCACGCTACTCCTTTGAAGTTAAAGAAATTAGCGGGGGATAATGTTCCCCCACATTGGGAGCTTTGTCCTACCGTGGGAATCCAAGTGCTTTCCTGCAGCGTGAGGTGATTCTCAGGTGCTTCTCAGAGTCACTGAAGGTGGGGTGAATGCCATCTTGAAGTCCTCCTTTTTTTTTTAGAGAGAGAGAGAAAGAGAATCAATTTTATTTAGTTTTTCATGTAGCTTTCGTTGCTCTGATACGTTGTTGTTTACATGGCGCTAGGTTTGAACTCCCATCCTCACACATACCAGCCCAGCCCTGTAACTGCAGAGCCACCCCTCCAGGCCCTGGATACTTATTAATCAGATTACAGAACTGTCATCATGAATGTTTGCAATTTTATTAAGTTTATTTCCTGAAACGTTATTCTTTCTTTTTCTTGTATTATTTATTTTTCTAGAGCTTTTCCCCAAAGAATGCAATAAATTTTCTGAGTTCCAACATTTTTAAAAGAGATTTTCTTCTTGTCACATTTCAGTGATAATTCATCCAGTTATAGAATTTGGGGATTAAAATAATATTTTTTATAATTTTGAAGGCATTTCTCCTTTTTCTTCTAGCATAAGCAAAGGTAAATGAAAAATTCTATAAAACTCTATGTGTCTGATTCACTTATATATAATGTTTTTTAACTTGGAATATTTGTTATAGATATTTATAGAATTTGTTATCCTTGAATTTTTCAAGTTAATGAGAATTTTTCAAAGGACATTTTTTTTATCATCCTCTTCACACTTCTAAGGCCCTTCACACCTGAAAATACATTCCGGTCTGTACATTAGACAGTTTTTCTTTATTTCTGTGATAATTTCCTCCCCTCAATCAGTTTTTTTAGAGAAGGAGGGAGGTTAAAGAGAGAGAGAGGGAATCAATTTTATTTATTTCTTCATCTAACCTTTGTTTCTCCTACACTTAGTTGTTTATGTGGTGCTGGGGTTCAAACCTGGATCTTCATGCATGACAGGCAAGCACCCAACCACTGAGCCACTGCTCCAGCCCTACCCCCTCAACGTTTTAAAATCTGTTTGTTTTGCTTTTTTGTCAGTGTGAGAAAAAGACCTGACAATAACAGCACAAAGAGGAAATATTTATTTTGGCTCACAGTTTCAGAGGTTCAGTTCATTATCAGCCAGCTCCATTGCTCTAGACCTGATGTGAGCTAGCACAACATGGTAGAAGGTCATGGTGGAGGAAAGCAGTACAAGACATGGCGAACGGGAAGCAGAGAGAGAGGTCTGCTCACAGGGAGCAAAATATAGACCCTGGAATCACTCTCCTGTGGTCTACCTCCTCCAGCCACACCCTATCTGCCTTCAGTTATTAGTTACTATACAGATAACCCATATCAGTGGATTAAGATATCAATCAGGCTACAATTCTAATAATTTAATCATTTCACCTCTACATTCTTGCATTGGATCTCACATGAGCTTCTGAGGGACATTACGTTTCTAAACCATAAAGAGGCTTTTCCAAGAAAAATTTCCTATTGGTATAGTATCACACCTCCGAATTACTTTTACTTATCACATATATTTTCTGTGTTTTACTTTTCGAGTCTATTCATCAAGAGAAATGGTTTTGGCTTGGGACTCACTGTCTGAATCTGAGATGTGCTGCTTCTTAAACCCTCAATCAGTAGGTGAGCATTTTCTTATCTGTAAAGTGCAAATAAATGCCAGGCACAATTTTAAGCATCTTGCATGTGTTGAGCAACTTAAACCTTTTATATTACAATCAAATCAGGCAATATAGTGTTGCCTCTTATTATTTGCTTTTTTCTAATTATACTCTGATTTGATTTTATCCTGTTGCCACTCCACTGAATTTTTAAAAAGCGCTTAATTTTGAAGAACTCTCAAATTCCCTGATGTTTGTTTTCTTTATGATTTTTTTAAAGAGAGAGATGGAGAGTGAGAGAATGGGGAAAAGAACCCATTTTTATTTAGTATTTCACGTGACTTTTGTTGCTCTGATATTTTGTTGTGCATTTGGTGCTGGGATTCAAACTCGCATCCTTTGCATGCCAGGCAAGTTCTGTAACAGCTGAGCCACTAATCCAACCCTTCTTTATAATTCTTTATGTGTATTCTCAAATCTCTGAGTATATTCATTTAAAAAAATACTTGGACTTGTTGTGTTATATATTTAGGGATCTGTTTGGTCTTACTTATTCATTCTATTGAATTTTTCCATGCATCTGATGATCCTTTCTTGTGTGATCATATTTAAGAATGAAAGTCAGCATCTATTATTGTTTATTTTCTTCATCTTTGCCATTCTGACTGGCGTAAGGTGATATCTTAATGTGGTTTTCATTTGCATTTCTCTGATTACTTGAGATTTAGAGCACTTTCTCATGTATTCATTGGCTTGATCAATGTCCTCTGGTGAGAAGTTTCTATTTAGCTCTTTGGCCCACTTATTAATTGGGCTGTTAGTGTTTTTGTAGTTGAGATTCTTGAGGATTTTATAGATTCTGGATATGAGACCCTTGTCAGAGGAATCATAGCCCATGATTCTCTCCATTTCCATAGGAAACCTCTTGACTCTTTTGATTGTTTCTTTGGCATTACAAAAGCTTTTTAGCTTTATGGCATCCCATTCACTGATTTTTGACTTTACTTCCTTCACTTTTGGAGACATGTTGAGAAAGTCTTTGCCTATTCCCAAATGTTGAAGTGATGGACCTAATTTGTCTTCTATCAGTTGCAACGTAGCTGGTTTAATACCTAGTTCCTTGATCCATTTTGATTTGATTCTTGTGCAAGTGGAAAGATATGGGTCTAATTTCAATTTTCTGCAAGTGGATGACCACTGAGTTAGGCACACTAACACACTGTTGGTGGAGCTGCAGACTAGTACAGCCCCTCTGGAAATCAGTGTGGAGAATCCTCAAAAAACTAGGGATGAGCTCACCATACGACCTTGCTATTCCACTCCTGGGTATCTTTCCAGGGGATTTAGAATCAGCACATTATAGTGACACAGCAATATCTATGTTCATAGCAGCACAATTTACTATTGCTAGGCTTTGGAAACAACCCAGATGTCCCTCACTGGATGAATGGATCCAAAAACTGTGGTACATTTATACAATGGAATTTTACACAGCAATTAGAAACAATGATATTGCAGCCTTTGAAGGTAAATGGGTGGCTATGGAAGAAATCATGCTGAGTAAAATCAGCTTAACCCAGAGAACTAATGGTCGATTGTCTCCACTCATCTGTGGAGGTTGGGACTAGACCCTGGTCAGTGAGAAAGTTGGTCTATTATCATGTGTTAAATCCAGATAAGATGTAAGGCTATACAACATAATCCTTTTTTAGAGATATGGGGGGAAGGGGAAGGGAGGGATTCGGGTGGGTAATTGGGGGGGGGCACTCTTGGGGGTAATTGTAATATCCAGAATCTATACACATTTGATATTATTTTGTTAAAAACTTGTATGGTTGTTCAAAAATAAAAAAAATTTTTATAAAAAGAATGAAAGTCAGTTCAATGTTGTGAGTTTTGATGGTTACTGAGTGATTTTATATTTACACAAGAGTGCTTTCTTATATGCATTAAGTCATAACCAGATTGGTCAATAGTGTACATAAAACTTCAGGCTTTAGTTTAGGATAAACATACTACAAATGGTAGACGAGGATTACTTTATTAAGGATAACAAAATCATTCTGTAAATCACATGATTTCTTTAGGGATCTTTTAATTTTTCTGCTTAGAGATTAAAGTTTATTTGCATGCTTTTAATTGGACTGAGGGGGAAATAATGGGAAGTTGGCACTGTAGTTCCATAGCTAAGCTTTTGTTTAATTATTTTTATTTTCAAGGTTTACTTTGCTTTATTTATTAACCTGAAGCCCAGTATGTATGGAGCTTAGATAATCAGAGCAGCTCACATAATGATTAGAGAACAGTCCCTTAATGACAGATGTTGGAAACTACAGACATGGATCTGCTACTTGTTTTGTGAAAATGTTGTTGGAAAACAACCACTTCCATGCTTTTAGGTATTGTCTATGGCTGTTTTGTTATACTTATGACCAAAACCATATACCCTTTAAGTCTACCTATTTATTATGCCTTATGTTTTAAATATGTGGTATCCCCCAAAAGCTCATGTGTGAGACAATGAAAGAGGGTTTAGAGGTGAAATGATTAATTTATGGGAGTCTTAGACTATCAGTATGTTAATCCCTGGTAGGAGTTAAGTGGGTGGTAACTGTAAGCAGGTAGGGTGTAGCTGGAGGAGGTGGGTCATTGGAGGCCTGCCTTTGGGGTATGTATTTTGTCTGTGGTGAGGGAAGTATCTCTCACTCTCTCTGCTTCCTGACTTCATGTCTCAATTGCTTTCCTCCACTACACCTTTCTGCCATGATGTTGGGCCTCATCTCCACCTTAGAGCCATGGAGCTGGCCATCTATGGAGAAAGACCTCTGAAACTGTGAGCCCCAAAATAAACTTTTGCTCTTCTAATTGTTCGTATTTGGTCTTATGCTTACAGAGGTGAAAAAACTCACTAAAACATTATCTGACTCTTTATAGACAAAGTTGCCATCCCTGACTGCTGCTTCATTATTTTAAAACATCATGACATTTGATAATATCTCCTCTCCAATTATGACTCCATATTTTTATTTTCTTTATTATGAGATTTTTTTAGTATACTTAGAGTTTTATCTCAATGTATTTCATGAGGAACAAGAGGTACATGTAGGCTTACCATCTGCCATATTGAACTGGAAGTCCATTTTCTTTTGTTTTAAATTCAATACACTTAAGAGGATTCTAGGAAAATGGCAGCATAGGAAATATGGCAAACCTGTCTGCTTGCCTAGACAATCATTGCCCTGGCAGAATGTAGTCAATGTGAATATTGTGGAATTCTAGAGCCTACTGAAGGTTCACAGTGAAGGACAGTGAATTAAGGCTAATTTTGGTCAATTTTAGCTCTTAGCACATCAGCAGTTACCAATACCCCACACCCAAAACACCAACTTTGCGTATGTTCCTGGAGCAGTTCGTATACAACTTTTGGAAGGCAGACTGGGCAAAAAGGACCCTGCTCTTAAAAAGTGGAATCAGTACTCTGAGTGATTTGCTGGCTATGATGACAGAAATGTAGAAAAAGAGGTTGGTAGTCATTATTGTCATTGTTCCACCATTTAGTTGTTGCAAACCCCTCTCCCTCAAGTTCAAGTGTCTTCCAGGGGATATAAAGGACAAATATCCTTCTCTTTATCCTCCTCATTATTTTTTCCCCATTGGGGGAGACAAACATTAAAGATTAGGTCAGTTGAATCAGTAATGAACAAACTCACAGCAACAACAACAAAATGCTCTGGGCCTGATTGATGGCTTCACTAGTGAATACTACCAGTTAACAAACTACTATCAAGTCCTCTTATACTTTTTCAAAAGATTGAAGTGCAGAGTACACTTCCTAGCTCTTCTATGAGGCCAGAATTACCCTGACACCAGGGCAAATACCAAAAACATCAGAAAAGAAATTTATAGACCAATATCCTTAATGAACATCGATACAAAAAAATTGTTCAACAAAACAAGAGCAAACAAAATTCAGCAGCTTATTAAAAGGATTACACACGATGATCAAATTGACTTATTTATGGAATGCAAGGTTGATTGATCAGATGAAAACTTTATCAATAAAGTATGCCATGTTCATAGAATGAAGCAAAAAAATACATGATCATCTCAATGTCTACAGAAAAACACAAATTTCAGCACTATTTCATAATAAAAAATATAACAACTTAGGAACAGAAGGAAACTTTCTTAGCATAATAAGAGCTATGTATAAAAATCCTACAGCAAACCTTATATTCAATAGTGAAAGACAAAGTTTTTCATTAATAGCTGTTTTGAAAACACAGTATGGCAGGTGCTCAAAAAATTAAAAGTAGAATCACAATGTGATAATTCTACTTTTGGTATATATGCAAAAAGTATTGAAAGCAGGACATCAAAAGATATTAGTGATCTGCATTCACAGCAGCACATGCACAGTAGTGAGAATGTAGAAACAAACCAAGCATCCATCCATGGTTGGATCAATAAGTAAATTGTGGCATATGCATGCAACAGAAAATTAATTGACCTTACAACACAACCAACTTTGAGTACCTTAAGTACTTATTAGCAATGTGAAGGAAACAGAGTATTCATATTTTGCTGCTGGGAATGTAAAATGATACAACCTTTCTGGAAATTTTTTTGTTCCTTTCCTAACTAAAAATGGACTTACCATATATTACTTTGCAACTGTCCTCATGAGCACTTTTCGCTTACAGATGAAACCTTACTTTCAAAAAGAAACTTATAAATAAATGTTTATATAGTTTCATTAGTAGTGATCTGGAAACTAACCATATACATTCCAGTGGACAAACTATTGTTCCATACATACCATATTCTATTAAGAAAAATAAAATATTTATGTATGAAACAATTTGGATGACTCTCAAGGGAATTATGCTGCATTAAAAAAATTAGAAAAAAAATCAGAAGAGAAAAAAAAAAAAACTAGAACACTAAAAACCAAGAAGGCTTTGCATATTCCCAAGAGTAATCTCTAAATCTCAGCTGATCCCAACAGAAGATAGGAAAAATGTCAATTTTATATAAAATTTTTATTAAGGATTTCAGTTATTGTGCAATCATAAATGCATATAAATTTACAATATGATAGGTATATGTTTTTAAATCAGAATTACCCCTACATTGCCCACACCCCAGTCTCTTGATTCTTCTATATTTCACCCCTACAAACAATATAAATGCTTAGTTTGTGAATTTTCCAGAATTAAATGATTGCATAAGTATTATTGGATTCTCAGGAGGCTAGCGAGCACCTTACATTGTTGATTGTCTCCTTAGATCCTACCCTATTCTCCCATCCTATCCCCTTGCCTCCCCGCGACATATCTATGGTTATCCTAGATTATGTGTTGCTATGACTTTTCTGGGTCTAATACATGAGTTTGACTGTCTTTCACCCAAGACTGGGTTTAGCTCCAGCCTCCACAAATGAGTAAAAATATTTGACTCTTGACTATCTGGGTTTGGCTAACTGCTCAGCATGATTTCTTCCATAACTGTTCATTAACTTTCAAAGGCTGCAATATCATTGTTTCTAATTGCTGAGTAGAATTCTATTGTGCATATATATACATCCATTTATCCAGTGAGGGGCTTCTGGGTTGTTCCATAATTTAGCTATTGTAAATTAAGCTGCTATGTACATAGATTTTTCTGTTGCTATAATGTGCTGATTCTAACTCCTCTGGGAAAATACCCAGAAGAGGGATAGCTAGATCATATGGTGGATCCATCCCTAATTTTTTGAGGTTTCTCCACACTGCTTTCCAGAGTAGCTGTACCAGTCTGCAGTTCCACCAACAGTGTGCTAGTGTTCCTATCTCCCTGCAATCCCTCCGACATCTGTTATTTGTATTCTTCATCTTGCCAGTCTGACTTGAGTGAGGTGAAATCTTATGTAGTTTTGATTTACATTTCCCTGATTATAGTGATTTAGAACACTTTCTTATGTATTCATTGGCTTGTTCAATTTCCTCTTGAGAAGTTTCTATTCAGTTTTTTAGCCCATTTATTGATTGAATTGAATTGTTTGTGTTTTTGGTGTTAAGTTTTTTGAGTAGTTTGTAAATTTTGGATTTTAGTCCCCTGTCAGAAGAATCACAGGCCGTGATTATTTACCATTCTGTATTTTATCTCTTGACAATTTTGACCAATTCCTTAGCTGTGCAGAATCTTTTTAGTTTAATGACATCAACTTGGTCTTACACACCTGGCAGGAGACTGTGATCAAAGCACAGTCCTACCTGAACATTCAGGAGAAACAATGGCTCTTTCAGTATAACTTGACATGTACACTTGTGTCAGCCTTTGAAAAGTAAGTAAAACTGGTGTCTATAAAGGAAGGGCTTTTGTTGTAAGTGTCTAAGAATAATGATCAGAAAGACCACTAGATTCTCAAGTTAGTCCTGAGTCAATTTGAACCTCATCTCATAGACCTAAAAATCTTCCTAACTTCCCACGTAGATAAACTTGATCTGTTTTTCAGTGACATAATCATGAGTTACTGTCTTCATGTTTTCAAGACTGCCTGAATGAAATACTAATTGCTTATGTGCTAATTGTTTGTAAAAACTAATAATGATTTGATGACTTGTTTACTGTCATCTTAGCATGATCCCTGCCCTATGTGTGCCTTGTCCAGTAACCCTCTAACTGCCACCATGGACTTCTGGCCTGTTTTAATGCTTAATACCTTTATCTGTCCATGTCCCATCTGATAGAGAATAAAGACTTTGGGTCACTTCCCACAACTTTGCCCTCTGTCACCAGGAAGCAGCTTGGAGATGTTGTCAACCATTTTCCATAGAAATGGAACATAGAAATTGACAGTGGGGAAATGTAACAGCAGTCCACTTTACGCTTTGAATTTAGCCCTTGGTGCCCTCCACTGGGACTTATTTTTAAAAGGCACATGTTTCTTTCTGTTCCTCTCCTTCCCCTTCTTAATTTTACCCCCACCCTAATCCTGGGGGAAACAGGATTACCTTTCTTCCCCATCCTGATCAGAGTTGTCTGTCCTGCAACACACACCTGCCACAGGAATGAAATAATTCAGAGTTTTGGGCGGGTACTAGCAGATCTCAGAAATGACTGTCTACCAAATTAACAGGTGAATGACAACTCTGGAGAGAGAACATTTGAAACATAGCCTTTTAAAATCCCATGATGGGCAGAATCACAGACTCTGAGACAGGACTCCTTGTGTTTCACCTTTGCTAGCAAAGTAACCTCCTTTTTCCTTGTTTTTAAAAAGAAAAAAAACTTCAAAAGATTATCTATTGTCTGATTTGTGAAACAAAATGATCACAGATCAAATTATGTGCATGTGTGAATGTGGCACATTAACCCCACTAGGTGTAGTTATAAAAATACCTTTAAATTTTTTAAATGATGAAAGAAAAGAGAAATAAAATCCCTAGATGAATCCTAAGAATAAAAAATAAAATAATAATGGAGATAAAGATCATATTAGTGGTTGCCAGGGATTAGGAACAGGGAGAAGAGGCATGCTTGGCTTGAGAGGGGTAAATTGAGGATGTCTCATGGCAAAAGTACAATTAAATACCTTGATCATGGTAATAATTTCTTGAAGCTATACATGTGATGAAATTGCATAGAGTCGCATACACAGAGAAAGATACACAAATGAGTGCATGTATTACAGGTGAAACCAAATAACCCCTATGCATTGTACCAGTGTCCATTTCTGGTTCTTAGTGTACTGTAAGGTGTTAACATTGGAGCAAGTTGGATTAAGGGTATAGTAGACCTCTTTTCACATTTCTTAGTGAGTTCCCATCAAGTTATGGTTATTTTTCAAAAATTTAATAATTCAATGAGTTCACTGTTCATAGTGTATTCTTTTTAATCATTGATAACTTTTGATTTTACAACCTTGCCTTAAAACACTTAAAACATAGCTCCTTTTCTTCTTCTTACTTCTGTTTTTCTCCAGTCATTGTCTCTGTCTCCATGTTTTTACTAATGTTCCACTTTCCCCCTACCATTCTACCATACCATACCATGAGGCATGACTTTTCTTAATTATGAATGAATTAATTTATTTTTCAATTGCTTATACCTCCGTCTTCACATATTTGCCATTTGAAGCATTCTTTCATTTCAATTATAAAGTGAGGAGAAGAAATTCAGACTACTTATAACTTTATATTAGCATATACCTTCTAGAAGACATGGAGATTCATCGAGTATCTTATTACTTTTAAAATAATGGATTGAATCAAGCAATCACATAATAAATAAAGTTATATTTGTTAATTTTTCTTTTTCTAACCTTCTGATTGTAATATAGGTGAAATTCACACATCAGCCATCTTTATTCTTTGTTACCTGTTATGGAGAAAATTTCTGGTGGAGGAATCATGGAATGTATTGGATTGATAAGGCTTGAGGAATAAGTTCCTATGTCAATACTCTCTGTTTCCGATTACTCTCTAGATAATTAAGGGATAATGCTCTCACTATCTTAACATCCTATAGATGGACTAAATATGAATAAGACCTGCTTGCAATATGCTTCTGGGATGTCAAAGGGTTGTTGTTTGCTAATAGACATGCATGTCTTCAGAGGTATTCTAACTTTGTTCCCTTGGAGACTTGACAGTAAAAATAGGAATAGGGATTCTTTTCTCATTGCTGTTCTTCAGCACTGCCTTGGGGCCTAAGCCCACATTTTGCATAGATCCAGAACTCCTACATTCACTGATACTAGAGCTTTGAGAGAAGATTACTACAATTCAGGTGACAGAGAACAAAGAATCTACAATTGAGTTAGGATGCTTAAGAAGCAGGAATAAGAGCTGGAGTGGTAGCTCAGTGGTTTCAGCATTTGCCTGGCATGTGTGAGTACACAAGTTTAAACCCCAGAACCATGTACACAATGAAGTATTGGAGCAATGAAAGCCACATGAAAATCTAAAAATAAAAATTGATTCTCTCTTTCTCTTTCTCTCACTGTCCCTCTCATAAAAAAAAAACAGAAATAAGCTTGACATCACAATAATAACCAAAATTTAATCCAAAATTTAAACAAATTCATCATTTTTTACAATACAAAAAACATATCAAGAGCCATCAATTTTTCAGACAATGAAAGGAAAATGAATGAGAAATGAGAGGGCCGACTTACCAGATCAGTCTTAATTTTAATTTTTTTTCACGCTTTTGCAATGATTAAAGTCCCACACCATCCCACTCCATCTCTTGTAAGACACACTCATCAATATATCTTTCGATCTAAATTTGGATAACTGCAACTTTCTACTCACAAACATTTGTGTGTATGTTTGTTCACATATTGTGTATGTAGGCAGATATAATTAACTCTACTGCTGAGGAAATCTAGAGCTCTAAAAAATTTTAATCATTTGGTCACCATGAAAATATGCATATCATTTAATCATACACTCTAATCAAATACTAGTTCAGTTGTAATACAGAAATCAAGCTAAGATCATAGGCCATCGGGTATAGATCTAATTAGATATTCATATATAATCATGTTATAATCACATTAAGGAAAATGCTATATCAAGTCAGGGCACTTCTCTGTTCAAAAATAATTTTTATGGATTTGAATTTATTGACACTATTGGGAGTTGTACACATGTGTAAGTGTGTGAGTATGTATTTGCGATTTAGTTAGGTTTATTAATGTGTCACAATTTTCAAGTGGTTCTTTGTGATGATTGTGAGAGTTAACAAGAAATTAACAAAATGGATAAGCAAATAGAATTAATTAACCCTGTTCTGAGTATATATTTTTTATTTTGCTATGGCTTAGGAGAGCCAGGAAATTTAATTTTCAATATGTTGCAAAAATTTAGAAATAATATGAATGTTTCTTAGTAGATACCAACGCCAAATTTGTCCTTTATTTCATGAATTTCACTTCTTAAGATAACATTAGTAAAAATACATTTGTATCAATTCCTTCTTGAAACAAGAATAGATACAAATATAATTAATATTAATAGAAAACCTAAAATATTTGGCTTGCAAGACCAGGTTACAAAAACACAATATTTTAATATTAATCATTTGTTCTAAGCAAATGTGATACGCAACTGGTCACAGTTCAGTTTGTATATCCCTTATAAGCTATAAAGAGATGTGACACCTTTGATTTTTAAAACACTTCTCTTGGGCTTACTTAAGGTTTGGTTGAAGTCTGAGAGGTTTTGTGTTTGCTCTTTGCTTGATAATGTATGTAAATGAAACGGGCAAAGGGCATGGAACTCTTAGAAAGACAGCTGACTTCAGTGAGGAGATCCAGTAGAAGGCCTCATTGAAGCTGTTTTTGTTTCTTTTTGTGCACCTGTGCTCCTCCTGTGCCCAGAGAGGGTACTCAGTAGATATTTGTTGAATAACTTTCTGAATAAACAGGAAATGATTAGCCACTTCTTTGGAAATGGATATTTAACCTTCATAATTGGTAGATAATGTCTTTCTGTAGAAGATGTTTAAACCTAATTAACAAATTGAATATGATGAATCATTGGGATTGGGTGACATCCATCCAAGAGTTTATAAATGTAAGGAGCCATTATTCTTTTCCAAAATGGGTTAATTCCTGCTTAATGCATCAACCAATGCTGAAGATCTCCTAGGGACAATTGAATTAATTCCAAAATGTGACCCCTGTTTCTGTAACACTGCTCCTCCCCAGTCCAAGAAAATGCCAAGTTTATGGCACTATCTCCATCTGCCATCATTGTGATAATCATAGTGTCATTACTGACAAATTCTTATGCCATCGTGTCTTCTCAGATGTAAATGTAGATGTGGGTGCACTTCTCTAGTTTACTTCATCTGTCCTTGCCTTCTTCCTTATTAAAAAATTACCCATGTGGAAAATTAAAAAGAAAGCAAAAATAACCATAAAATTACAACTCATAAGCACTCTGATGATTTGCAATTTTCATAACTAATAACAATGCACTCCCTATGGACTGCAGCATAGATGAGATAGGTTGTTGGCATGCAGGAACTCCAATTCAATCCGTCCCTCCTGCTCAAGAAGACCTAACGAAAGCAAGGGAGAGAGAATGACACGGGAACAAACTTGGACTAATCTTAATTTATTATTATTTTTTCTAGTAGTAAGAGGAATTATATCCAACACCTAGATGCATTCTTTCTTTTTTTTTTTTAACAATTTTTATTTAGTTTTTCATGTGGCCTTCATTGCTCTGAGACTTCATTGTGTATGTGGTGCTGGGGTTTGAACTCGCATACTTGCGCATGCCAGGCAAGCGCCCTAACGACTGGGCCACTGCTCCAGTCCCTTTACTGTTGGATTTTGAGAGCTCATTATATACTATAAAATAACAGTCTATTATAGCATATGTGGCTTACAAATGATTTTCCCTCTCAGTAGTTTATCATTTTATGCTCTTAGCAGGGACTTTTTCAGAGTAAACTTTAAGTTTTGATGAAATCCAATGTATAATTTTTTCCATTTATTCAATATCATCCATGATTGCCTAGATTTCAGGGATTTTCTTCTTTTTTTGTAGAAATTTTATAGTTTCATGTTTTGCTTTCAGGTGTGTGACCTATATAGAGTTAATTTTGATTGATGCATAAGGCTTTGGTTGATGTTTCTTTTATTTTGTTTTCTTTTTGTCAGTAATAACAAGCAGCTCTACCACTGTTTTTTGAAAAGACTGTCTTTTCTCCATTGAATCTCTCTATTGTCTGTCAAAAATCAGTTGGTAGCAAGACCCTAAGCAACTTTGCAAGACACTGTCTCAAAAGAAAAAGAAAAAAATGATCAAATAAATACAAAAGGCTGGGATGTGGCTTACGGACTGAATGCTCCTGAGTTCAATCCCTGGTAGCAACAACAACAACAACAACAACAACAAATTAATTGAATGTATTTGTTTTACACCATTTCTAAGTTCTCTATTCTGTTGTATCAATCTATGGATATGTCTCTCCACTTATAGAATTGGAATTATTCAACATACTCAATTTTAAATACTGAGACTATATCATAATTTTGAAATAAAATACATTATTCTTTAACTTTCTCCCTTTTTCAAAATTGTTTGGGCTATTCTAGTTTCTTTTCCTTTCCTTGAAAATTTCAAAATAATCTTGCCTATATTTGCAAGTCTTGCTGAGGAGTTGGTGGGAATTAGACCATATCAATTTGATAACCATTGCTATACATACTATATTAAATCTTTCTGTCCGTGAACGTGGTGTTTCTCTACTTATTTAGATTTTAATAAATTTCTTTCCTCAGCATTGTGTAGCTTGTAGCATACAAGACCTGTACATATTTTGTTAGATATACAATGGTTTGGTTTTTGAGCGATCATAAATGATACTGCATTTTACTTTTAGTGGTTTTGTGTCCATTACTAATATACAGAATACAATTGATTTTTGTTAGTTTTCCTTGCATCTTGGGAACTTGTTGAATATATTTATGAATTCTCAACCTTGGCACAGGTTTCTTGAAATATTCTATGTGAATAGTCACGTCATATACAAAGAAGGAAACTATTTCCTTATTACCGATCTGTGTCATTTTTCTTTCCACACATTCCCTTCTCAGGGGCAGCCTGTAGGGACTCCAGTATTGCTACACTTTGCCTGGGCTCCCAGGTCTGAAGTCTTGATGGAAGTCTTCTTGACCCCATTACTTTAGCAACCTGTATTTTGAAGAACAAGCACCATGAGTGTGATATTAAGGTCTGCTACCAACTTGTACAATACCTGGGTTCCCTCAGATTATGGCTACATCAGCTTCTCAATGCTTGCATGGCTCTGCCATGATGAAACAACTTTCTAGGTTCCCCTACATAGCAAAGATACCCCCATGATATCTTCTCAAAGGGAATTTTCGTTTTACATCCTTGATGTTGAAATGGGTATGGTCTTGCAAATTACTTACATACCCTTAAGGCATCTTTCCTATTGTTTCTGTGCAAAGTACTCAGCATTCTTTAGGGGCTATAATCTCTTCAATTTACATTCCTTCCTTAGTCTCAGCTTTAGATGCATTTTTTTGCCCAATGTGCAAGTTTAAAAACTCCCTCATCTCTGTTTTGTGCTCCCATTTCCCACTGTAAACCTGGGGAGAAGCCTCCACAACAGCCGCCATGTCACTGCTTGAATATTGTGTTGCCTTGAAATTTCCTCTGTCAGATTAATTAGTCCATAACTTTAAAATTCAGCCTTACGTAAATTCTCAGAACACTGGGAAAATTTAGCCAAGTTCTTTGCCAGAATACAACATGACTGGCCACTAGGTCAATTCCCAAGAGTCCTCATTTTCCTTTGAAACCTCATGAGCACAGTCCACATTCCTTTCATCATTCCAGTCTTCTGAGCTCCCACAAGAATTACCCATCAAACTCTGCTTATGACATTCTAAATATTTTTCAGCTTGAAATTCTAAACTTTAATAAAATTCCTTCTGCAAACCAGCACCAAAGACTTTTTTTTTTTTTTTTTGTAGCAGGGATGGAACCCAGGTATGCTTACCCACTGAGCCACATCCCCAACCATATTTGAATTTTTTTTTTTTTTTAATTTTGAGACAGGGTCTCACTAAGTTCATCAGGGCCTCACTAAGTTGCTAAGGCTGGCATTAAACTCCAAAGGCTTCTGAACCACATGGTCACGTTATGGTCGTGTTACGTAGAACAACGGCACCACTCTTGATAGCAATTTCTGTTTTAGTCATTGTTTTCATCGCTAAGACCAAAGCACCTGACAAGAACATCTCAGAGGAGGAAAAGTTTATTTGGTACTCCTGATTTTAGAGGTCTCAGTCCATAGAATGCTGACTCCATTGCTCTGCTCTCAAGGTGAGGTGGCATATCACAGGGGAAGAGCCCAGTGGAGGAAAGATGTTCAGCTCATGATTGGGTGAGGAAACAGGCGAGGGAAGATACCACAGGGAAGATACACTCTTACAGCACATTCCCCTAAGCGACTCATCACCTCCAGCCATATCCCACCTGCCTGTAGTTTCCACACCACCAATCCATTCAAACTAGGATGGATTGATTAGGTCATAGATTTTATGATCCAATCATTTTGCCTCTGAATATTCCTGCAGAAATACAAGAGCTTTTGATGAAGGGCTCGCCTTGTATCAGAACCATAACACACTCCAACAAGTAACAGGTCCATTCCTTTTTTTCTTCCAGGTTAGGGTAGAAATCCAAGATTTCTGTTTAACTTCTTTTACACCAAGAGATGTGGGATCTTTTACTGCTGGATGTGCATGGATGTCTAGCTACTAATGAGGCTTGTCTCGTAAACTGCTAATGGTGAGGTATGGAAGTATCTCATTATTACTTCCCATGTGACCTCCGAAATTATGGGGGTGGAGGTGTAGACTTGGTACCCCCAGGTGAAAGCACTGACTCCACTTGGCCTTTTCTGAGCCTACCCTACCAGGGTGCCTTTTTATCAGTGATGGTAAAAATCATGTAGGTTCCATTGATACCATAGTGACCTCATTACAGTCTGCTTAGCAGTGGCATCGTTACAATCTACCAACTCAGTCTTCTCTGATACCACCTCAGTGAAGGAAGTAAGTATTACCTGGGCTAGAATAGAAGTCAAAATACCCTGCTCAAGCATTGCTGGCATGGGTGATGATGGGTCCAATTTTTCTGTGGTATGTAACTATTATTTTTTACATGTGGTAGCTTCTTTTAATGGCTTGTGTTGCATCAAGGAGGCTGAAAGGTAAGCCATGCAAACAAAGATTGTTGATACCAAAGTTATGACTGTCAGAAACCCAACCATGGGTGGGCTCCAGAGCCTCCAACCTCCAGCGGTGGCACAGCCTCCCAGACAAAGTGAGCATAGTGTGCTTGTCTTGAGAGGGTGTCCCCTTCCTTGTTCTTTGGAAAGAAAATAGATTTTGGGGAAGGGGAGCTTTTTTGTCTGGGCCACTGTTATTTCTGTGTTGCTATCCTTCTTAGCCCTATGTCTGAGGTATGTGAAGCAGAAAGTTAACCTAGGGAACATACTGCTGTGTCATTCCTTAGGTTCTGAGGTCCCTAACTGGTTTTCTTTCTTCTGTTTTCCACCATTGTTTTCAAACTTTTATCTGTTCTGTCCTTTCAGAAATCCACATTTAGAATTTTCTTCAAGAGGATTAGATTTTTTTTCTACATGGTACACTGTGACTCCTTTCTTATTCTCTCCACTGATACCAAAGCAGGCTTTGACATGTGTCAAGTTTTTTGTTTACTGTATTGGATTTTGTTAGAGGCAGCAAGGTGTAAAGAGAGGCTATCCAAGATGTTTCCAAGTGGATTGTCCCCTGTAATTAAAATTAAGAACTACGTTAGAATTTTGATAAGTTTCAATTAGAATGCTGAACTTATATGTTGCTATTCAATACAGAAAAAGCAATAAAGAGGAAATACTAGAACAATTTAAAGAAAAATAAAACACAGCTTGAATTCTCAATATTGGCATAGGTTCAATTGCTTCTATCATCATGTTCAGTGAACAAGTGTATATTAAATAAGGTAAAACTGTAATATTCATATCAATGATTTCAAATATTGCCATGAAGTTCACTTTAAACATCTTGAAAATGAGAGACCACTTTTTTGTATTGCGATATTTTCCTTTATCTTACCCCAAAATTGAAATGAAATATCATAGAGCAATGCTGCTTGAATTGTGGTTCATAGACCAGAGCATGAGCATTGGTATCACTGCTAGAAATGCAAATTCTTAGGCTCTACCTTAGCTTTAATGCATTGAAAATTTTTGTAGGTGCTACCAGAAAATCTGTAATTTTAATAATTCTCAAGATCTGCTGATGCTTATATTCCTAGGCACTTCCTATGTGTCACCTGTGATTTTTATGTATGTCCTTTGGGTTTTGACACCTCGCTGAATAGTCCACTTTTACCACTTCTTAGCTCCCTTATTCTCTGATTGCCTTCATTCCTTACCTATACGATACGATGATAATGTGATATACTTTTGAAGATTATTTTTAAATTAAATTAATACATAGATAAAATATTGGAAGTAGTGTCTAATACCTATTTAGCTCTTGATAAATGTTAGTTTTTCTTATTTAAAATGTGTAGTGGGATCACAATAGCTTAAAAATAACAAGAAGAGACCTTTCATTACTTCCCCCTCCCCTCCACTTTTTTTTTTTTTTTGTATTTCCACTTACTCTGGAATTCATGTCATAGAAGCGTCTGGCTTATGTGTGAACTTTAAGTCAGTTGTCAAGACAGCATCTCTTTATAGCCATACAAACATAAGGCTGTTGTGTTTCAATTTTACGTGTTCTAATGGGAGAGATTTTGGAGCACAAAATGAACACATTTGAGGATATGGACACGTGCATATACTGGGCATTGGTTGAGCTTTTCCTTTTTGGGAGATGCTGAGCTTTAAATGATCAGATTAATTTAATTTTCACAGTCCTGTAAGGTAGTTACTGTTAAATCTCCGTTTTTCAGAAGAAGAACTTATACCATTATCTTGCCAAGGTCATTCCAAGAGCATGTAGCGGTGAGGAGTTTGGAACTTAGTGTGACTCCGGTCACTCTCATTTTCAGTCACCTTTTTCCACAATTCGAGGAAGTTTGACAAACTTTTCCTGAGGTTGCTATTTAGGTACTCTAGCTTTACTTTTATATTTTTTCCATTATACCACGGGAACACTGCAAACAAATGCTTATTGATGGAAACAGACTTGGAAAGACTTTTTCTATGGATTATATTTTTTTCAACATCTGATATCTGGGATTACACTACAGTAATTATGCTTGCTTTTGATTGTATTAAAGAAAGAAAAAGAAGGTGAAGGAGTGGGGGATAAAAGAAGTGATAGAGAGAGAGGGATGAATGAAGGCAGCAAGAAGAAAATCCACTAAGAGATTAAGTATTTTAATGTCCTATGTGCCATCCATATTTCATATCTATTTTACTAATTGATACATAAGTGCCCTCATGTTTGCTACTTTCAATATCAATAAAGATCTACATATAAACATTTTATAACAGGTTTACCTGTATGTTACACAGAGGAATAAGAAGAAACAAACTTTAAACATACTCACACTCACACATACATACAACCATACCTGTGGTCTTGGCAGTTAACAACCACTATATTTAGCTTCCATTCTATTAAGTTATTAGGGCCAAATTAGGAGGAAACAAATCTGAACAGATCTAGGGAGTAACAGAACATTAGCAATAAAGAACTTGATTTATAAAGACAAAAATCAGACTAGACAGTTTTGGTCACAGTTTTCTGATTGGATTACCGAGTTAGGGAATGAAGATAAAGAAGGAGGTATAATATATTTGGCCCATGAGCTAGACTGTGTAGTTTGGTCTGTCTCTATATAAACTCTAGTCCATGGAGGAGGATATTAAGGAATCAAAGCACCTATATCAGTCGTGGAAATTGTTGACTTATTCCTTGGGCAATGAGTAGAAATCAGAAAACAATGAATTACAACCATATGTATTTGGAATGGTGCCAGACAATAAAATCAGTCTGTAATTGAATTCTATCAATGCATTTGCTAAAAATGACTGTTCCAATTATACTGAAAGGCATAATCTACTGGTTCTTTCTCTGTCCTACATTCTCATAGTTTGGCTCTTCTCATCAACTCTGTACATCTGGTACCTGCACTAGACTGCTGTGTTGTGTTTCAATCATTGTAGTCACTTAAATCTGTGCCCTTCTAGACTCAACAAAGTCATTGTGGGGTGCCAGGTTTTGAACTATTTCTTAGGAGCTAAGAACTTTTTGCTGTTATCTTTCCTCACTCCATACAAGTATTGTCTCTTATCCAATAGGACAAAATGGAAATTTAACAGCTCAAGAGCTGTTGGGTTGTGGTTTTTGAATGCTGACACCCAGCTGTTCTGCTAACTGACATCTAACCTTACTGGAAACAGAGAGGCCGGGTGCAGAAGAAATTCCCCTTGGGCTGATGAAGTAAAAATCCCTAAGCTATATAAGCTGAGAGACCATAGGCTGGGAACCAGTTTGTAAAACATATAAGGAATATGAAAAGCACTTTCCAATAGAATTACACCAACATCCTTGCCTTGTTGTGTCCAAAACTTGCTTGTGTATAAAAAGTAAAAGTCCTGCTCTGCTTGGGCTCAGAACTTTGGGAATTATCCCTCTGGACTGTGGTGTCACTAATAAAGTGTTGCTATGTGATCTTGGTGTCCTGACTCTCATATCCTGCTATACTCCATATTCAAATGGGGCTATACACATTCATGTTGGCATTTTAATAGTTTTGTTTTATTCTTCTACAGTTCTTCTGGATAGTGGAGGCATGGAGTCCCCTCTCCCCCTGAGAAGCAGGAAGTCAGTTTAGTTTCTTTCAAAGGAACTAAACTTCCCTTCCATTTCCAGGTAGCCCTAGGAGACTGTTTAATTAGAATAATTTCAATGCTATGTTTTAGAGTTTTTCCTCTCTCAAAAACTTCTGTTAGGCTCGATGTGGTGGCAAACACTTGTAATCAAAGTGATGTGGGAGGCTGATGCAGGAAAATCACAGGTTCAAGCCAGCCTCAGCACTTAATGAGGCCCTCAGTAACTTAGTGAAAACCTGTCTCAAAAATAAATAAATAAATAAAAAGAGCTATGGATAGGACTCAGTGGTTAAGTGCCCCTGGGTTCAATTCCCAGTACTAGAAAAACAAAACTAAACCTTTGTTATATGTGAAAAAAGTTGTTAATAGAGACTGGGATAGTACATCATGTTCCAGAGCAGCAGGTTGCTTCAAAATGCAGTCCATCTTGGAAGCATAAATTCCATTGTTTGATTATAACTATATGCTTTTCCAAAATGAGCTTAGCACCATAAAGTTTTCTTTCTAATTACTTTTTCTCTTAAAAATGAGCAATTAATCTTTTTCCATATGTGCAAAGAGAAGATCTTTTCTTTGCAATGATTAAGAGGATCATGCTGGAGAATGGAATTTAGATTATTGCCTGTTTTTCATTTCTATAACTCATAATTCTCATTCTAAATATGATCCTGAGACACATTTGTTTTTCTCCATTCCATTGTGTTTGCTGTGTTGTCTGTCAGTCTCTGCCATCAAGCCAGTTTATGGAACTCAGGCTGAGCCTGGGTTAAGCAACTTCACTGTTGCAAGGACTGAGATCTCCTTTTCACATATATGGAGATGAAAAATTATTAGCTATGGTGTTAGCAAACAGAGAAAATGAGATTTCAGTTTTTCTCAGATTCTCATTGATCTCCCTTAATAAGGAAAAAAATCACAAAGAAATGTATTTATTGATTATCAGCTATGTACCATGATATTTGGTCTTAGGTATTTACTTGACATTTTTCCTCTTTCATTTAATTTTCCCAGTGAATCTACAATATGCTACCATTTTACAGTTGAGAGAGAAAATCACATATCAGAGAGCTTGGGTTACTGACCCCATACTGCAAAAATTGGTGGGAGGCCAAGCCAAGAGGAATATTTAAGGCTGTGTACTTCCTACTGGGAAGTGTGCTCCTGCCGTACTTCCAGAATTGGTCCAAACAGTCTTCTGGATATGGGCATCCACTTGCTACTATCTCCCATTTTTTTATTGCCCACTCTCTTCCATCTGTCTTTAACATTTATTAATAACATTTTCTAAATAAATTTACTTTGTGAAAGTGAACCTAAATACAGAAATGTGTACAATGATAAGTTTATATCTTGATATGTTTTCACCAAGTGGACAAACCCAGATCAAGAACTTGAACATCATTAGTATCAGAAGCCCATATATTATACTGTATAATTGTTATATTATAATAATATTTATATTTTCATCAATATTTATATTTATATATTTTACTTTTGATTGACAGATTACTATTATCCAATTTCGAGCTGTTAAAAATAATGCCTTTCTGACCATTCTGGAGTAGATTTCTTGTTGCCCATAGTGGTGCAGTTCTGTTGGATCTAGAAATGGAATTGCTGTGTTACATGGATGCGTACTCACATATGAGCTTATCACGAATATGTCAGTCAATTTTACACCAGTTGTGTATAAGAGTTGCATTTTTTCAAATGTCTGGACAGCATTGGTATCATTGGTCTTTTTAAGTTTAGCAACTTGGTTGATGTATTCAGATACATCATTGTGATTTTAATTTGCGCTCTCCTGATGACTTGAGAGGTTAAGCACCTTTTCAAAGATTCATTACATGGATAATCTTTTGATCTCATGTCTGTAGCAAAAGCTCTGAAATCTCCTGCAGAATGTAAGCTTTTCTATGCACTTTGTTTATGATTCAGAGCACTCAGACGTGTGAAGGAACTACAGGCATTTGGTCCTGTAGTTTGGGCCTGCGCAGTCTCTCACTCCAGCAGTCAGTGTCCTCAGGCACATTGTCAATAGCTGACCACCAACCCGTGCCCCATTCTACTATCCAGCAATACCCACCAATCTATTATCCATCGGTGCCCATTTTTTTCTGCTCTGTATACTCTCTATTTTGTAAATGAAGAGTAAATGCACATATTTTCTTAAGCTGAACGTAAATCAAGCTAACCCTGCTCTGCAGTGAGGTCTAGCTCCAAGCAGAGGCATCAAGTCCCTATTCTCTCTTGCTGAGGCTTTGATTTGTGGCTCTTGGAATTATGATTCTTCTTATTTACCCAGGATTGTTTTGCCTTCAGGGTGCATCTGAAGGCATATTCCAATCTGGATCTGTCCACATCAAAATGGAGGGAAACTGGCATCAAGTGTCTGCTCCCATAGCAAGCATTCTCTGAAAAGAATCTACAGAAGTCTTAAAATAATATCTTTTCCATGGAGATGAAGATAAAATCCCCATCTTTTGCAGTAATTATCTTTTGACTCAACTTATCTTGGTCAAAGAATAAGCAGAAAGATAGCTTTCCTGCCCAAATAGATCAATTCAGGAAAAAAAAATTAGTCTTGGTTTATGCTCAGTAATTTAACATCAAGCAAACTCATTAAATGCATAATCTAAATTAGAGCCTTGCTATCCTGGGAAACTGATTTAAAAATAAATTTCCACTCTTCATAAAAATACTTCAGTATGATAAAGGATCAAATGTGAAAGCCATTGTGTTTCATTCTAATAAATAAAAAATGTGGTAAGTGTACAGTATTAAGTGTGTCAAATTTAAAATCAGATTTTGTCATTAACATTTGGATAGTATGGTTTTTATTAGTCAATTCTTTGAGTCTTTGCTATTAGCCAATGAGAAACAATACTTTCTATAATACTCACTGAGCTATCTTGCACTAAAATATTTTATTTTACTATAGAACTTCAAACAACCAACCTATCAGCTACATGAACATTCAGAAGCAGAGCTAAAGTTTTGTTTTGTCTGCATAATAAATGAGGATTTCTGTTTGTTTTGAGTGTGTGATGAAATATATGGGTGTCTTGGAGTATAAATGGAGAATGATAACAAGCTTATACTAGGTTGTGTTAACAGGATTAAGAGTTTTAAACACTAAAGTTCTTAACTACTTTTTAAATGACTGGTAACTTACCTTTAAAAATAAATGCAACTTTAAATTGAAACATGTTTGTATGATTGACACACTTTTATTGTGACATAAAATAGAAAGAAAAAATTAATAGTGGGTGCTATTTTAGCCTCAGATGCTGGTATTTGTGGATACTAATTATTAAGTAGCTCATTTCTAACAATTTTTTATTTGTTAAAGATAGTCTTATGATTAGAAGGAAATCATTGTCATACAATCAAGAACAAATGTATAATGACAGAACAAGCCAAGGCTGATGCTAATCCATGGTTTCTCACCTTAGGTTCCTCATGGTTCCATGTTTCCCCCTACTTAACCACCGTATTAATTGGACTTCTCATGGGAGTTAAAGGGAGTTCCCCACTGAGTTGATTCCCCCATACTCCCTCCCTCCAGCCTCCTTGATATGCATCCTATTCCCTCCCCCATCTCAGCCCCTCTCCCTTCATCCCCCAGCATCATAGGCAAGGTTCCCCCTGCTCATGTAATAATTCTTACATGTTGAGGTTATTGTTAGCTTAGCCATCTATCATACTGTTTCTGATAGTATTCTAGCTTCCACAAGTGAGAGAAAAAATTTGGCCCTTGAGTCTCTGAGTTTGGGATATTTCACTTAGCATAAATTTTTCCATCTCCATCCATTTGGCTGCAAATGCCATAATGTCATTTTCTCTAATAACCAAAGAGAATTCCATCGTATATATGTACCAAAGTTTTTGAATCCACTCGTCAAGTGAGGGGCATCTAGGTTAGTTCCGTAATTTAGCTATAGTAAATTGAGCTGCTACAAACATTGATGAGGCTCTATCTCTATAATATGTCAATTCTAGCTCTTTTGGGAAGATACCCAGGAGTGGGATAGCTGGGCATAAGATGGTTGTAGTCCTAATTTTTTGAGGATTCTCCACACTGCTTTCCAGAGTGACTGTACCAGTTTGCAGTCCCACCAGCAATGTGACAGTGTTCCTCTCTTTCCACAGCCCCTCCATCATTTATCATTGTTTGTATTCTTCATTTTTGCCACTCTGACAGGAGTGAGGTGGGATCTCAGTGAAGTTTTGATTTGCATTTCTCTGGTTGCTAGTGATATAGAGCATTTTCTCGTATGTTTCTGGGCTTTTTGGACTTCCTCCGTTGAGAAATTTCTTTTTAGTTCTGTAGCCCATTTATTGATTGGATCATTTGTGGTTTTGGTATTTAGTTTTTTGAGTTCTTTGTATATTCTGTATATTAGCCCTCCATCTGAGGTGTAACAGGCAATGATTTTCTCTCATTCTGTAGATTCTCTGTTGACAGTCTTGACTAAATCTTTAGCTGTGCAAAAGCTTTTTAGTTTATTTACATCCTATTCATTTATTCTTGACTTTAATAATTGCACCATGGGAGTCTTGTTAAGGAAGGCAGAGCCAACCCCTATGTCATATAGTGTTGATCCTACTTCTTCTTCAAGCAATTGTAAAGTTGCTGGTTTAATATCCAGATCTTTGAACCATTTGATTTAATTTTTGTGCAGGAAGAGAGGTAAGGATCCAATTTCAGTTGTCTACATATGGCTGTCCAATTTGTCCAACACCATTTGTTGAATAGGCTATCCTTCTTCCACTCTATGCTTTTGCCCCCTTTATCAAATATCAGATAGTTAAAGGTATGGGTGTTCATCTCAGAATCTTCTATTCTGTTCCATTGGTCCTCAATTCTGTTTTGATACCAATATCATGCTGTTTTTATTACTATAGCCCTATAGTATAATTTCAGGTCAGGAATTGAGATATCTCCTGCTTTCTCTTTCTTGCTGAGTAATGTTTTGACTATTCTGGGTCTTCTGTTATTCCATACAAAATTTAAGAATTGCTCATCTATACCCATGAAGAATGACATTGGTATCTTGATGGGGATTGCATTGAATCTGTATCAGACTTTGGGAAGAATGGCCATTTTGATTATATTGTTTCTGCTCAACCGAGAATTTGGAATGTTTATCCATCTACTCCGATCTTCTGCGATTTCTTTTTTTTTAAATATAAAGAAAAAAATTAATAGTAGGTGCTATTTTAGCGAGATTCTGATATTTGTGTGGATACTGATTAAATAGTTCATTTCTAAAGATTTTTTTATTTTCTTCAAATACAGTCTCAGATATAGGAGCTCAGGAAAGAACCATTTCTGGAAAGCCAGTATGCCCAAATCATGACTTTGAAAACAGTACACATCTTTGTACTTTAATTTCCTACTCATGTAAACATGGGTTTATGTTCATTAAATTCATATTCATATAAACATGCTTTCCCAATAGCTTCCAAGTCTGAGGGTACTCAATTCCAAGGCCCCATTCTCTGGTGACAAGTTCGTCAATGTTGGAAAGTACTTGAGTTGACCACATAGCCACTGCATCACAAAGCTTCATTGCAAGGAAGGAGCATATACCTTTGTCTAAATTTCATGAATCCTTCTGCTCTGTTGGCTATATTCACTAAAGATTTTATTTTAGATCCATAAAATCAATGGGCTGTGCATTTTAAGCAATATCCAATTTGTTGTATGATTCACAGAATTCAGTCACCATTTCCACGGTGACAAACATGTAGCAGGATGATTAAAAGCACTACTTCTAAAATCTCACTTCTACACCTTGCTTTGTGAATTTAGGTTCCTTTTACATAGAGTGAAGCAGATAAAATCAAGAAAGATTTTTAAAGTTAACAGTATTCCAGTGGTGTTCAACATTTTTTATATGTCCTTAATTCCATTTGTCCTCAAAGGCATTTGTGTGTCCTTGATTCCAGTTATTCTTAAAGTCTCTTGCGTATCTTGCCTTCTGGGGTTGGGTTATTGAGCCCCTCCTTGTAACCCATGTGCCAATAATTTTCCCTCTTTCTTAACATAGTTCAAGTTGGGTTTCTGGTGTTTGTTATTACTCCTATGAGTTATGCTTATGGATGAAAGTGTATACTCATGTTTGCCTGAGTCCCTGGTTTCCCTCTTATCTATTTTTGAAATTTTGTTTTATGTTTCAGAGCTGTATCTCATTTGTCATACAAGAAGAAAGATTGCAGGGCTGAATTTCAAAGTTTAAAAAAATTCTTATATAACATGATTTCCATAAATCTTTCAACATGAGATCACCCGTGTACACTCACATTACTCACCATTCAAAAATAATCATAGAAAATATAATAATACCTCTGTTTATAGGAGTATGTATAAGCAATTGATTAGAGGACAACAGGGAGTTACAATCATTAATTTGGGAAACATTAGAAAAGCATACATTTTTTTCATTGAATATGAAATAAATATTATGAAAATACCTAGTACTGTTATATGACTTATCAGTGTCATCATTGTCATTTTGATTAGGAAGCATATTTTAGACCTAACAATCATCACTTCAATTCTATGAGGATTAAGAGTACTCATTTTGTTAGTTTATAGATTGTTATTAAAAATCATTGCTTCATAATATTTTTCCCTTTCTGAAAGAACTTCATATCACATAAAAGTTATTCAAGATGAAGTAGCAAGGGGAGGAGCAAGATGGCAAGCTGCAGGAAGTCTGCTTCTCCTTTGGCTCTGTGACCAGAGGAAAAACTCCAGGACAGCTCCATTGCTGTGAAGTGCATTTTGGGGAAAATCATAACTGGAACAGAGTGCTAGTTAGGGGAGATTTTTAGAAGATCAGAGATTTGGGTGCAGCAAGTGGAAAAGAGAGATTATATGTGTCCCAGCTGGGGTGCAGCAGCAGCAGCAGCTGTGACTGCCATTGCTCCCAATGAATAAGGGAGTGGGGGAGTTGCTGAATCATAACAGGTGATCCAACCTGCCAGAGAGAAGCAGAGTGCTATAAAGAGCTGTGAATTGGGCTCAACTAGAGACGTCTCTACTGCACCTCCACTGAATAAGGGGAGAAAATGTCTCTGAGCTGCTTGACAGGCAAAATCAGGAGTTTTTTAGAATAGACTGCCCAGCAGGAGCAAGTCAGCAGTTCAGAGCAGATTACTTCACATATGTGCCACGAACCAGCCACAGTTCAGAGGCTGAACCTGGAAGAAGAAGCATGGGACAGGCCCAGTTCACATTTATCTCAAGGAAATTCGTGTCTGTGGAGTACAGGGGAGTCTCCCTTAGCCCTGTATATCACCAACACCAGTCTGAAGGCTCACATGATAAGTGGGACAGGAGCAATAAGAGACCTCAGTAGGAGCTCAAAAAGCCTGGAGGGACCAGGAGTGCAACCAGAAGAAGGAGCAATGAAAGCATCTCAACCCTTTGCACATAAAAGCCATAAGACTCCTGAGTTTCAGATTCCCAGGGAGGCATGCAAAGACCAGCCCTCAGGGAATTTCTTAATCTGATCTCTTCATGGAAATCTCCACACAGAAAGCCCAAGAGTCTAAGGACATCCAGGACATCCAGTCCTCTACTTGAGATGCATAATTCTAGACTGAGAGACCCTCCAAACAAAACTCAGGCGGACAGTGACAATCTGCACCTAATGGGTAACAGAAAGACAACCTCAGTGATCGTAGTTCCAAGTTTTAATTAAGAATTTTCTTTTTAAATTTTTTTCTTTCTTTCTGATTTTTGATGTGCACTTGATGGCCAAGTGGGGCAGTTGATTGGTTTATGTCATATAAAAATACTAGCTGGATTTACAAAATGTGGGGGGGAGGGTTTGTTTTTTGTTTGTTTGTTTCACTTTGTCTTTATCAGGGTTTTTTCAGTTGTCTTTTCTTTTTTGTTGTTGTTGTTGTTGCTGTTTCTTCTTCTTCTTTTTCCCTTTTGTTCCTTCTGTCTATACTTCCTTCATTACTGACCATTTTCTTCAATGTAAATATCTATACTTGTCTGCTGAAAAGTAGGATTTTTGTCAGTTCATTTAGTATTTGAATTGTTTTGTGTCCCACCTGCAAAATTTTCCTGTGCTTTCTTCTACCCTTTTTCATGCTATCACATAAATTCTATTAATATCTCTTTTACCCTTCCTCTATTTTGCTACCTCTCTTTTCTTCTTTTTGTTTGTTTTTTTCCTTTCTTTTTTCTCCAGCAAATCCTTCACCTCCTCTACTTTCTCTCTGTTCACACTCAGACAATACAACCTCCTCTCTACTTCCTCTTACATTCCCCTCTCTCTCAGGCCTCTAATTAGTTTATACCACTTGACCCACCATCATTAATGCTGTGTAAACATTATCACCATGAATGCCAACCTTATCAACTATAGTATGCTTTGAAGCCTGACATAGGTGGTAGTTAAATGCTATTGTCACTGAAAGTAATGACTAATACCACCATTCATTTCATAGGTGAAATTTAACATTGTGTTATAGTTGGTATTAAGTAACCAGTTTAATACCATTTATCATATGCATTGGTCATTCATATTTATGATCTCCTATTAGCTCATGAGGAGCTAGAAATCTTAAGGGACATTAACAGATCACAAGTTA
The DNA here is from genome assembly GCA_004027875.1 of Aplodontia rufa. Classification (NCBI taxonomy): domain Eukaryota; kingdom Metazoa; phylum Chordata; class Mammalia; order Rodentia; family Aplodontiidae; genus Aplodontia; species Aplodontia rufa. The sequence goes on from PVKS010006672.1 coordinate 65,892, forward strand.
GGGATTTGACTTCTGAACTCAACATTCCCAACATCACTCCAACTCAAGTAAAGGATGGGACAAAATTCCCAATCCAACAGCAAAGACCCAAAGGGAAACAACCAGATAGAGAACTCAGGCCAAGAATTTGCTTCAATTTAAGGAGTGTGAAGAATCCTGTACAGACCCCCACCCTGCATCCATGCTTTCCCAGAAATCCAGTCCTGTTGTAACAGGTACACTGGACACCTCCAAGGACTTCACACCCAGACACTACCTTGCTGTTACATATACCTTCCAGGACCAGATATATTGGGCCCATCCCATCACCAAGGAACTCCAACCCCAGCATAGCATATAGGTTGGCCCATTTTGGCTCAACTCACAACTGTAGGACCACAGCCTGTGGCATACTTCTATTTCTTAGTTTCAACAACACAGTGGGCTGCCCAGCAACCCCACTGGGTGCCAAGTCTGAGTCCTGGAATCTAGACTCAAAATGTGCAACAAAATAAGGATCCAGGAAGAAATAGCTTTCTGGAAGAAAGTGGTCATAGAGAGGTGGTGCCTAGCCCAAACCTTGACAAGTAAGGAAGAAGAACCCAGAGACTTGTTGTGCTTCCACACAACCCCAGTTCAAAAGATCCAGAAGGAGCTTTTCAAAGATGAAGAATCAAACCAGAAGAGGTCCACCTCAAACCCACAACTCCCCTAGCAAGGAGCCCATGGCCAGGTGGTGGGATGAATATCTAGAACAAATTATCAATGATCTCATCTGATAACTAAAGGAACAATGAAACAAACAATTTAATGAAAGGGCTAAGTGAGAAAACTCAAGAGTTGAGGAACTCTATTATTAAAGAAATAGACATACTCAAAAAGAAGTAACGGCTAAAATCTGCAGTCAATGACATGGGAGGAGCCCTGGAAGAATTTAATAATAGACTAACATCTGAAAAACATAGAATCTCAGCTATTGAAGAAAGAACTTCTGACAATGAGGACAGGCTGAGAAAGCTTGAGTGCACAGATGACAAAAAATAAAAACAGCTAACACATCATGAATAGAATTTTTAAAATGTCTGGGATTAAATGAGAAAAAACAATATAAGAGCAATTGGGATAAAGGAAGAAATTGAAACAAAGGAATGGTATGAGGAACATTCTCAAGGAAATAGTTAAAGACTTTTTTTTTACATAAAAATAGTGTCAGATATGCTCATCCAGGAAGCTTATAGGATACCCAATAGGCCTAATCATATGAGAAACTCACCAAGGCACATCTTTTTCAAAATGTACAACAGGGATATCAAGGAAAGAATATTAAAAGCTGCAAGGGAGAAATGCCAAATCACTTTCAGAGGTAAACCAATAAGAATAAGCTCTGACTTTTCAGTTCAGACTCTGGAAGCAAGAAGACCATGGAAGGAGAACTTCCAACATCTGAATGACCACCACGTACAGCCAAGAATACTATACCCATTAAAACTCACCTTCAAATTTGAGAGGGAAATAAGAACTTTTCCTGATAAGATCAAACTTGCAGCATTCATGATCAGAAAACTAGCTTTACAAAGAATCGTCAAAGATAAACTCCAGATAAAAGAATAACCCAACACTACTGAAAACCCACAGAGGAAATTAAATAAAAGTGCATGCTATCAATACCCAATCAAGATAGCACAGAACTTTCTAATAAAACACAGTGACTGACCCACAACCACACTTCTGTTCTAACACTGAATGTGAATGGTCTCAATGCACCACTCATAAGACACAGATTAGCAGATTGGGTAAAAAAAAAATAAAATAAAAAACAAATTCCAACAATGTGCTGCTTACAAGAGACCCACCTCACAACCAATGACATCCACAGATTAGGGGTGAAAGGATGGAAAAAAATCTACCATGCGTATGGCCCAAGAAAGCAAGCTGGTGTTGCAACACTTATATCCAACAAAGTAGATTTCAAACATAAACTAATCAGAAGAGATTAAGAAGGCCACTACATAATAGTAAAAGGAATAGTACAAGAAGAAGATATAAACATAATACATATATACCCTTCATACAACAATGCTCCCAACTATGTAAATAAATTACTCCATGACATAAAACCCCTTGTGGACCTCAATACAATAATACTGGGAGACTTCAGCATTCCTCTGTCCTCTGTCACCAAGACAGATCATCAAAGCAAAAAAAAAAAAAAAAAAAAAAAAAAAAAAAAAAGAAAAAAGAAAAGAAAAGAAAATCTCAAGCCTAAACAACTCCATAATTCAGATGGACTTAACAGACATCTATAAAATATTCCACCTCAAATCAGCTGATTGCACCTTCTTATCAGCAGCACATGGATCCATCTCCAAAATAGACTATACTTTAGTTCACAAAGGAAATATCAGCAAATATAAAAAAAAGTAGATATTATTCTGTATAACCTATCAGACCGTAATGCCATGGCCCTAGCAATTAACAGCAAAAATCATAACAGAGAACACATATATACATGGAAATTGAATAATACCCTATTAAATGAAGAATGAATCCAGGAAGACAAGAGAGCAGAAATCAAGAAATTCTTGGAAGACAATGAGAATGAAGCCACAACATATTGAAACCTCTGGGACAGCATGAAGGCTTTCCTAAGGGGAAAATTTATAGCACTCAGTGCCCACATTAAAAATGAGGAGAGATCCCAAGTAAATAAGCTAATGCTCCACCTCAAATCCCTACAAAAGGAAGAATAATCTAATCCCAAAGCCAGAAGGAGATAGGAAATAATCAAGATCAGAGGTGAAATAAATGAAATTGAGAACAAAAAAAAAATCAAAGAAACAAGGAGCTGGAACTTTGAAAAAATAAATAAAATTGATAGACCCCTAGCCAATCTCACTAAAAGAAGGAGGGAAATGAAACAAATCAATAAAATCACCAATAAAAAGGAAGTGATCACCACTGACCCCATTGAAACCCAACAAATTATAAGAACATATTTTGAAAATCTTTACTCCTTTAAATTAGATAATCTGAAAGACACGGACAAATTTATAGACATAACATCCACAAATTGACACAGGATGATATTGAAATCCTAAACAGCCCTATAACAGCAATTAAAAGCCTACCAAAGAAGAAAAGCTCAGGACCTGATGGTTTCCCTGCTGAGTTTTACCACACCTATGAAGAGGAGCTAACACCTCTCCTTATTAAGCTATTCCAAGAAATTGAAAAGGAGGAAACTCTCCCAAACACTTTTTATCACTCAGCCATAACTCTGTACCAAAACCCAACAAAGACACATCGAAAAAAGAAAACTACACACCAATCTCCTTGATGAACATTGACACAAATTCCTTAATAAGTCTCTAGCAAACCTCATTCAAAAAACACATCAAGATAATTCATCATGATCAAGTGGGCTTTATTCCAGGTATGCAAGGCTGGTTCAATATATGCAAATCAATAGATGCAATTCATCACTTAAATAGAATTAAGGACAAAAACCATATGATCATCTCAATTGATGCAGAAAAGGCCTTCAATAAAATTCAGTACCCATTTATGCTGGGAACTCTAGAAAAGATAGGGATCAAAGGATCTTATCTAAACTATGTAAAGACCATATATGCCAAACCCTCAGCTAGTATAATACTAAATGGAGAAAAGCTGAAAACATTTCCACTAAACTTGGGAAGAAGGCAAGGCTGTCTGCTCTCACAACTTTTATTCAGTATAGTTCTTGAGCTCCTAAGCAGAGCAATCAGGCAAGAGAAGGAAATCAAAGGGATAAGAATAGGAAGAGTCAAATACAGAAAGTCAAACTATCTGTATTTGCTGATGACATGATCCGACATCTGAAAGATCCCAAAAATCCACCAGAAAACTGTTGAGTTTAAAAACAGATATAGCAATGTGGCAAGCTATAAGATCAATACCCATAAATCAATAGCTTTCCTATACACTAACAATAATATGTCAGAAGAAGAAATCAGGAAATTGGTCCCATTCACAATATTCTCAAAAAGAATAAAATACTTGGAAATTAATCTAACAAGGGAAATAGAAGATTTCTACAATGAAAATTACTGGACACCGAAGAAAGAAATCCAAGAAGATCTGATGTTCCATGCTCTTGGTTAGGCAGAATTAATATAAATAAAATCCAAGAAGACCTGATGTTCCATGCTCTTGGTTAGGCAGAATTAATATAACTAAAATGGCCATTCTTCCAAAAGCACTGTATAGATTCAATGCAATCCCCATCAAGATACCAATGTCATTCTTTACAGATATAGAAAAAGCAATTCTCAAATTCATTTGGAACAACAAGAAACCCAAAATAGCCAAATATTACTAAACAAGAAAGCCAAAACAGGTGGTTTTGCAATACGAACCTAAAAATATACTAGAGAGCTGTAATAACAAAAACAGTATGGTCCTGGTATCAAAATAGGAATGAAGACCAATGGAATAGACAAAGCCACAAATTTTTAAACATCTGATCTTTGACAAAGGGGGTCAAAATATAACTTGGAGGAGAGACAGCCTATTCAACACATGGTGCTGGACAAACTGGATAGCTACTTTCAGAAAGTTGAAATTACATCCTTATCTCTCACTTTGCACAAAATTCAAATCAAAATGGATCAAGGAACTAGAAATTAAATAAGCTACCATACAACTGCTAGAAGAAAGGATAGGACCAACACTCCAGCATTTGGGAGTAGGCCAAGATTTTCTCAACAAGACTCCTAAAGTGAAAGAATTAAAGTCAAACTCAATGAGTGGAATGCCATTAAGTTAAGAATCTTTTGCACAGCTAAGGAATTGGTCAAAATTGTCAAAAGACATCCTACAGAATGGGGAACAATCATGTCCTGTGATTCTTCTGACAGGGGACTAATGTTCAGAATTTGCAAAGTACTCAAAAAACTTTTATAAAAATCACAAACTATTGAATCAATAAATGGGCCAAAGAGCTAAACAGAAACTTCTCAAAAGAGGACATTGAGGAAGCCAATGAATACATGAAAAAGTGTTCTAAATCACTAGTAATAGAGAAATGCAAATCAAAACTACTGTAAGATTTCACCTCACTCAAGTCAGATTGGCAAAAAGGTAGAATATAAACAATAACAGGTGATGGAGGTGTTGTGGGGAGATAGGATCACTAGCATACTATTGGTAGAACTGCAGACTGGTACAGCTAATCTAGAAAGCAGTGTGGAGAATTCTCAAAAAATTAAGGATGGACCCACCATGTAACCCAGCTATCCCTCTTCTAGGTATTTTTCCAGAGGAGTTAGAATCATCTCATTACAGTGACACAGCAAAATTTATGTCCATAGCAGCTCAATTTACAACAGATAAATTATGGAACTAACCCCGATGCTCCTCACTGGATGTATCCCAAAACTGTGATTGATACACACACACACACACACATATATATATATCACAGAATATATAAAATGTATAAATATATAAAATATATAAAATTCATTGTTTTTTCAATGGTATATGTATATATGTGTATGTGTGTATGTGTGTGTGTGTGTGAGAGAGACACATGCATATACCATTGAGTTCTACTTAGCAATTAGAAGCAATGAAATTGTACCCTTTGAAGGTAAATAGATGTTGATGGAAGAAATCATGCTAAGCAATGTTAGCCAAACCCAGAGAGTCAAAGGTTGAATGTTTTCACTCATTTATCCAGGCTAGAGTTAAACCCAGGCCTGTGTGAAAGGTAGTCAACCTCATGTATTAGAGCCAACAAAGGCGTAGCAACATAGAATCTAGGGCAATCATAGATATGTATTAGGGAGGAGGGGAGGGAACAGGTTGGGGAGGGGAGAGGGAGAGAGAGTAGGATGGGATCTAGGGGGTAATTCTGATTTAAGAATATATGCATATTATATTGTTAGTTTATATGCATTTATGATTCTACAGTAACTCAAGTTCTTATAATATATAAAAAAAGAAATCAGTAACAAAAAATAGAGGGGTTGGATCAGTGGCTTAGCTGCTGTGGCTTTTGCTTGGCCTGCTCAAAGGCTCGGGTTCAAACCCCATCACCACTTACACAATGAATTGTCAAAGCAATGAAAGCCACATGAAAAATTAAATAATATTGATTCTCACTTTCCCTCTCTCACTGTCCCTCTCTTGTTAAAAAGAATACATAAGATGATAAATGAGGATTGATTGTGAGTCTAGGGCATAAATCACTGGATACCATCAGTTCTCCATGATGATTGTTGGGGGCTGTGGGCATTTTTGTCTTCATGGATCCCATCCTCAATAAAATATTCTTAAAATTTTATTTTAGGAGTCTCTTGTTATAAAGATAAGCAGTTAGCATTATGTGATAAAATATTTTTTAATGTAAGAGTTCATGTTTTTCCTCTAATTAAAAAGATAAAAGCAGTTTCATAGGTCCCTGAGAGTGCTATGGACCCTCAGCAGCCTACTGTGTTTGGTAGCTATGTCATCCTGCACAGTAAGTCAATTCATTCTTTTTTTTTTAATTTTAAATTTTTTATTTTTGAACAACCTTACAAGTTTTTAACAAAATAATATAAAATGTGTATAAAATGTGTATATATTCTGGATATTGCAATTCATTCTTGCTCGTTGGCCATTTTCAGATTAGAGCATCACAATATTAGACATCCTGTTAGACAGTAGAGTTCAAAACTCTGAGGAATGAAATGGTACAAGTCAGTCTTTATTAGAAAGATAAAGATGGGGGCTAGAGTGGTAGCTCAGTGGTTACGGTGCTTGCCTGGCCTGTGTGAGGAAGCGAGTTTGAACCCCAGCATCATGTACACAAATGTTGGAGCAATGAAAGTCACTTGAAAAACTAAATAAAATTGATTCTCTGTTTTCCTCTCTCTCACTGTCCCTCTCTCTTAAAAAAGAAAGAAACAAAGATAAAGATGATAGAATGTGGCCCACTGAAAGAAGACCCCAGTCTGATTGCAAGGGGTATGGAAGGAGAGAGTTCTAAGAATGGAGGTCCCAGGAATCTGGAGAAATTAAAAATGAAGCAGGTAGCAGGGTGAACGGAACAAATACCAATCAAAATTTTGATCCCAGTGATTTCTAACATTATCAACAGAAACATATGTGTGGATAATGACTTCAGTCTCTTAATAAGCTTTGTAGGAGAAATGGCTTTTATTTATATAAACAAAGTGATCTGTGATAAGATGTCTATCCGTCTTCTTTTTCCTTATCTCAATGGAAGAGAATTATCCTCCGTGCAATTCCAGCTCTGAAAGAAAATTACTATTTTGGCCTTTTTGTGTTGCCTTCCCCAGCCTACCTTTTAAGTTAACTCACTTCATAACCTTTTTACTTGCAAATCTTTTAATTGAAGGAGTAGCAAAGCCTAATGTGTCAGCAGAGACTTGCAGGCACAGTGCTCATTTCATTTGTGAAACGTTAAAAGTCATAGCCCGTGTTGAACATTCTCACCTTTATTCTTGCTGAAAATAATGTCAAAAGGTTAGACAGAGGTGGGAGTGGGGGAATGGTGGTGTTTTAATTGAGACTTTAGACAGGCTTACCAAGATGTCTTTGAGGACAGCTTTGTGAAAATTAGGCAAGGATTCATGTACCTGTAAATACATTATAGCTAAATACAATTAGAGAGTTGCGTTACAGAATGAAATTCACTTTTTGGACTATATTCTATAATAAAAACTTAATTTCTTTTTATATCAAATCATGCCCTTTGCCTTAAAATAAAAATAAAATTTATTTTAACTGATTACTCCCGGTATAGTAGGTTGTCAGTAGTGGTATGGTAAAATCTCCAATTCCTGCTATCATTTTCTGTGGACATGGATGTGGGGACATCCTTGGTATCCCTTTTTCTAGGTTAGAGAAAGAGTTTGGATAAATTCCTTCTGCCTAGACAGACCCCTGTTTTTTGTTGTGTTATTCATCAGGAAATGAGTGATTCCAAGGAAACAAACATAGAGACCACAAGCTGATTTTGAGAGCATTAACATGATGCATGTCAATTCTAATAAAGGGGCAGTTTCTTTGCAACCTCGGCAGGTGGTGTTTATGTACTGACAGAAGGACCATATAAAATCTATGTACAGTCAGTCATCAGGAGAACTACCTAACATCAGAGTTTGTCGTATGTGTGGTAATTATGAAGTGAGCCTGCAGTCTTCCCTAAGCCTTGAAAACAAGCTTCAACCTAAATCTTAAGTGAGCTACTTTGGGCCGGCTTATCAGAGTAACACAGAGGCACACCTAGCAGTATCTCCAAGACAGGTCATTCCTGGGAAGAGAGGAAAGAAACCACAGAGTTCATGATGGGCAGTGTTATCAGATTGTTTGTTGGTTTCCTATAGAAGAAGGAATTATTTAGATTGCCAACACTACTTTCACAGTAAAAGGCAACGTTTCACCTTGTAACTTTCTCTTTCTTTTTCTCTCTTCCTGTTGGTGGCTTTTTTTTTTTTTTTTTTTTTTTTTTTTTTTTTTTTTTTTTTTTTTTTTTTTTTTTTTTTTTTTTTTTTTTTTTTTTTTTTTTTTTTTTTGCGTGGTCCTTATTCTTAATAATCTGAATTAAAGAGATGCTGTTCTGTATGTTGTCTATGCTAGGATAAAAGCACATGGAAATTTTTGATTTTATTAAGTGCATATATTATACAGAGATCGATTTTGTAAATAAACACAAAGCCCATAGGTATGTGCTAAAAAGTGTACAAGTTTGTAATGCTGTGTAGGGAAATTTTCAAGGATGTATGACTCTCCCAAATTTTCCTCTCACCAACTTAGATGTACCTCAGGATTTTATTCTCACTTTTCATAAAATGCTTTGAACTAGAAATAGAAAGTGCCCCAAACACCAAGTATTGGGTAAAAGCTGAATCTTTTGAGATGCCTAAAGAAAAATCCCAATTCAGCTGTGGTTACAAAAAAAAAAAAAATTAAAAAAAATGCAAATATTTATTTTAATTTTACATTTGTACATGCAAATAAAATGCTGTTCCATTTTCCACAATATTTAATGTGACCTGGTCATATTTGTTTTTACCAAGTGAAGAATAAAGTTATCACCGACTATATCACTTTCCCTTTCTTTCTCAGAACTCTCTTTTGTAAGCAAACCGATTTTGCGATCAGATGCCTGCGAGCTGGGTGTTCATGAGCTGTGATGGATTACTTTTAATAGGTGCTATTTTCCTACTTCGTTAACTGCTCTCTGTCTGGTGGTGTTTCTTTGGGCAAGTTTGAAGAGAAACAATGGTATAACCATTCGCCCAAACAGGCAGTGACACTAAGTGTGCTTTTACAAAGTTGATTGTGTACACACAGGATGTGTTTATTTTGGGAGTATGCGAGAGAAAGAGCTGGAGTGTGTGAGTGTGTGTGTTTCTTTCAACTCAGAACTCCACCTGGCAGGCTGCCATCCCCATGCCAGTCTCCATGGCAACTTCTTTAAGGATAAAGTAACAGAAATGTGAGCAGGCTGCCTGCCCACAAACAAAGCTGCCAGAGCCCTGCCAAAGGCCTGACCAGACAGCCGCCCAGAGCACTCTGCATTCCATCAGAGTCCTGCAGGTTAGCACAGCTGGCTCCGTTTAAAGGCATAGCACCTCCAGTCCTGGAAGGCAGCTGAAGAATGTTTTCAGACCGGTATTGCCACATACAGGAATGCAGATGATCAACCCACATGTCTCCATGCTACTTTTCCACTTTAAATCATTTCAACATTTTCTATCAAGCATTTGTTTTTGAGGGGCATTTGGAGCATTGCTTGTTAGGAGTTGCTGCCTGATATAGTGTGTTAAAGACTTCATCAGGACATGATTGAAGTGCCTTTGAAATTCTTGTAAAATGTGTTGTCCAAGTGAGACTTTACATACTTTGTCTACTCTTCTTTCCTGGAAAGAATGTATTTGTTTTTAATTTATCATAATGGAGTTATGCAAGTTTCCACGTATGTTAATAAAGTCATTTATTTAAAATATATACACAGTAAAGGAATATGTCTGTAGTTCTCATCTAGGAAAAGTATTTTTCTCGTAGAACACTTGGAAAGGCTTGGGGTGTAGTTCAGTGATAGAACATTTGCCTTGCATGTGGGAGATGCTGGGTGTGATCCCCAGGACTGTAAAAACAAATAAAAAAGGAACGTTTGGCAACATCTGAAGACAAAGCTGGCCCTCACAGCTGGGGCCATGATGTTGACATATAGTGGTGGTGCCTGGGGACACTTTTAAACATCCTGCACTCTATAGAACAGCGACTACAACAAAGGATTACTGACCCAAAATGTCAAAGTTGAGAAACTCTAATATAGATTCATAGATATAATATGTATGGCATGTGTGTGTGCATACACAGCAATTTAATAATTATGATCATAATATCTAGTATCTCAGCTAGGAATAAACTTTGCCAAAGCACATTTCAATCTAGGTTAATAGTTTTAAAAACTATTCGCCCAAACTATCTCCACCACTGATAATATGAGAAACAATATCATATTCACTATTTTTTAACTACCTGGAAGTATTTTATTCATGCAGAGGTCTTTTTGGCCTTTATCTGAACAAGTCTGATCAAGCTACTCCTGTGTTTCATTGTATTATTGATGTTATTTGGTGCTGCGATTCAGATATTAACTGTCTACTCAGCCTGGGTATCAGAACTCAGATGGCCATTTCAATGTCAGGTCTACTGTACAGGTTTATCAATGCAATGTGTTTAGCACTCTTATTACTGCATTTTTTAAAGAGCAAAGATTTTCTGAGAAAACTAGACCTACTCTGAAGTAAAAACTATGTATAGCTTACTTTGTCTTTAACAATGATTTCTATGCTATGAAATCATAGCATATACCATTCATATCTATGCTATACCATTCAAAGTAGTTTTTGTCAACTAGTAATTCTTCCCCATTAGTAATTGGTAAAGTAAGGCTAAAGGAAGTGTTTATCCTCTGTAGTGTCTAGTCCATATTATTCAGCAAAATCTCTTTTTTATTTTTATTTTTTATTTATTTTTTATTAGAAGTATATAGAAATACAGTTGAGGGGGAAACATTATCAAAACATTAACAATCAATGGATATAAACTTTGTTATCGAGGGTAAAAGCCAGATCATGGCTAACTACCTTGGATTTTACCTGTTGCAATTTCCCCCAGAAGAACTCATGCGTTAAATGGGTAATTCGTGGAGGAATGACATCAGCTTCTGGGATAGTTCCCCCATCTTCCCAATCTCCAGACTCCTATGAGTTCTTCATATACCCTC
>PVKS010006673.1:0-77162 GCA_004027875.1 Aplodontia rufa
CTACTCTCTTCAGTGACTAATAACAGGATGGGTCTGAGGGGCAGAGGCCAGACCAGAAGTCATCTTTGTCCCAGGACTGACTCACAGGCCCTGAGGACCCTAGTCCACACCTCGCAGCAGGAAAAATGACAGGTATTTCCTCCTTGTCAAACACCTGTCTGCCCAGAGAAGACAACTTGGTTCCTGGGTCACAGTTGCCCTTGTGACATCATGGCCATCTACTTCACTACCTGTCCTGCTCCTACTGGAGTTAAGAGGAGCAGCAACCAGTGGGGCATGGCCACCTGAGCTTCTATTGCCAATCATGGGTAGTCTCTGTTGTGTAAGATTCTGTCAAACTTGTTACCCCAGGGTGGGAAGATGGCCCACATCAGAGGAAGTTTCTGATGACTCCATGGCACCCAGCCAAAGCATGGGGAGCAGGAAACATGGGTATTTGCCCAGAGGCTGGTCCTCACCATGTCCTCCATTCTAATTTCAGAAACCTAATCAAGATAAAGATGAAGCAGAGAAAATAATGCAACAGAAGAAAGTAAGTGGAAGAACCAGAAACCTCTGACCTCAGGTTGTCTGGAAATGGAGGCTCCATCTCTGCATCCAAAGGGTTTGGTCAGCCTTGCTCTCCTGTCTCATAAATCCTTCTGTATTCTGGGTGAACTATGTACATATCACATGGAAATTGGGGCATGGGGCAATTAGAAGCAGAAAGGCAGACAAGTGTTGACTTGGATATAAAGTTGAAGGATATAAAGGGACTGAGAGGTAGGAGTGCACTTCCCTAGATGTGAAGTTAGGGAAGACCACAGAGGGCTGTGGTATCACGTGAAGCCTCAGGAGGTAGCATCATGGGTTGATTTAGGATTGAGATGCAGGCCATAAAATTAGAGTTTCTTTCCTGTGAGGATCCCTTGGCTCTTCATACATATGAAGTGTCTTCTGAATCAGAAAGTGTTTGTCTGGGTGCCCTACACCTGTGAATTTCACAAGGCAAGTATATCCCCAGTTAAAAGATGAGGACACTATAGACAAGAGAATGAGCATATGTCTAGAGCCATGGACAATAAGGAAGCAGAAGCAAAACTCCACCTGAACCATCAGGAAAATGAGGGACTTGATGGAAGCACCTGTGTTGGACAGTGACAAATTCACTGCATGTGTTATGCTTTGCTTGTTTAGTTGCTTTTTGTAGAACTATAATGGGGCGGGGGAAGGGCCAGTTTCCCTCTTCAGTCCTCCTCAGCACTATTCTCCCCAGAGTGCTGAACACAAAGAAGTCTCCCTTCCTCTTCTCTCCTCCCTGGGCATGGCACCATTCTTAATGTCTTCCATAATGAGTGGATGGTGTTCCCAAACCACTTGTCTCTCATTTTCAATGACTTTGATTTTCTCCTGTATCATTCACACAACCCTGTGATCACACCTCAGACCACCTTTTTTCGAGCTTTCTGGGGGAAGGTTTATTTTCAAAATATGTCATCTATCACAGACTAGTTCTTGGACAAAAAAAAGGTAATGGATTTTGAGAAATATGTTTGGAAAAAACATACAGAATCTAACCATATTTTTAATTATTAGGCTGAAAACCATAATATTACTATTTTTATACTATTACTATAGGATTTTTTTCCATTGCTAGGAAATAGGCATGAATGAGAAGATGCTCTGAAATTGTTAAATTATCTTCATTCTTTCCAAATTTTAAATTAATTTGAATCAGTGTAGAACATAGGTTTCCACTTTTATTTTTTGCATGATAAAACATTAATATTTTTCTACTTTGATGTTCAAAGTTACCCAGGTATATCCAGCTAGATATCTCAACCCAGTACAAAATCAGTTTTCTTTCTCATTTTCTCCCTTCCTTATTTCTAATCCTATTTTAAGAGAAGTATAAAATTTTATTGATTAAATAAAAGTTGAGTATTATTTTTTAATTATTACATTATATTTGCTCATAATGATGGGATTTGTTGTCACATGTTCATAGATGCACACAACACAACAATATAATTTGGTCAACATCCCCCTGCCCCACAGTAGTTCACCTTCCTCCTAGCATTCCCTGGTCCTTTGCCTCTCTTCTTGGGATATATGTTTATGCTAATGTACCCAGGTACAGTGATATAATTCTTATACCTAAGAAGAACATTTTTATATATGTGACAGTGGTGTATACAATGGCATACTTATAAAAGCTTGGAGTGTGCTTCAGTACTTTGTAACTGAGATACAGCTCCAGCATTTCCCCTTCACCTCCCTTCCTTCAAACCCCTGTTTTTTAAAATATATTTGAGACTAGAACAAAAAATTAACATTTTTATAAAAGCACACACTATAACTTACTCTAATTCAGTTCCCAGTATTGTCCCCTACCCTCTCCTTTCTCTTCCCTCTATGCTATTTACTAAATAGCTTTGTTTTTAGTGACTCACTGATGTATATATTGATGAAATTCACTATGATATTTCATAAATGAAGATGAGCAAGTAAAGTCTGATCCTCTCATTAACTTTCCCATTTTCATTCCTCCTTCTTTCATTTCCTTCCCCTTTGACTATTCCTCTATTCTTTTCATTATTTTGGTTAGGTTCCACATATCAGAGAGAACATTTGACCTTTGGCTTTTTCAGACTGGCTTATTTGACTTAGCATGTTATTCTCCAGTTTAAACCATTTGCCAGCAGATGATAAAATGTCATACTTCTTTAAGTCTGAGTAATACTCCATTGTATATATATGCTACACTTTCTTTATCCATTTACACGTTGAAGGGCACCTTGGTTGGTTCCATAGCTTAGCTATTGTGAATTGAGGTGCTATGAACATTATTGTGGCTATATCACTGTAATATGCTGCTTTTAGGTCCTTTGGATATATACCAAAGAATGGCATAGCTGGGTCAAATGGTAGCTCCATTCTGAGTTTTTTGAGGAATCTCCAAAGTGCTTTCCAGAGTGGTTTTACCAGTTTGCAGTCCCACCAACAATGTATATGTGTACCCTTTTCCCACATTGCCACCAACATTTATTGTTCATATTCTTGATTATTTTCATTTTAATTGGAGGGGAAATCTCAGTGTAGTTTTAATTTACAATTCTTTAATTGCTAGAGATTTTGAGTATTTTTTCATATATTTATTGACTATTTGTATTTCTTCTTTTGAGACATATCTATTAAGTGTGTATGTGTTAAGTTTTGAGTTCTTTGTATATTTTGTATATTCCAGATATTAAACTCCTATGGGGAAAGCAGCTGGCCAAGATTTTCTATCATTCTATATGCTCTCTTTTCATGCTTTTAATCATTTCATTTGTTGTGCAGAAGCGTTTTAGTCTGATGTCATCCCATTTATTGATTCTTGGTTTTATTTCTTGCATTTGATGGGTACTGTTAAGGAAATCAGTGTCTGCAACTATGTGATGAAGTATGGACCCTATGTTATCTTCAGGCAGTTTAAAGGTTTTTGGTGTACTTCCTAAATGTTTGATCCAGTCCCATATGAGTTTTAAGCAAGGTGAGAGGTAAGGATCTAGTTTCATTTTTCTACATAAAGCTATCCAGTTTTCCCAGCACCATTTGTTGAAAAGACTGTCTTTTCTTCAAGAATTTTTTGGTACGTTTGTCAAATAACAGATGCCTGCAGGAGAAGAAGCGGCAGGAGGTCCTGGAATTCTGTGCACAACAAATATGGGCAATTGTGAAGCTGCAATTATGGTTCCAAATGTATCTTGTCCAGCAGCAATATTATTATTTCTGAAACATTATCCATATGACCCAGGATTATTGGTGTGGTCATACTTGCCAGACTCATATCTTTCTCTGGGACACTCTGAGAACACAGATTTGTCAGATTGTCTGCATTGCATTCCCAGTAAAAAAAAAAAAAACAAAAAACTGAAGAGTTCTGCTCCAAATATATGTCATTAGATGTTTGTTAGAAAAGTTCCTGGAGGTCCACATTTCAACAAAGGGTCAAGGAAAATGATGGCATCTCACATGATTTGTTGGGGTAATCGGCCTGCTACGTCTGGGGTGCTGGAGTCACAAAGATAGTGCCCAAGGAATGCACAGGACTTGAGACCCATCCACAATGTCTGCCACAGGTGGGATGGTTGGGCTTGCACGGTGGCCAAGGAGACCAACTCCAGGGAGACTCCTTCACAGTGGTCTATATTTATGCAAAAAATAACAACAACAACAACAATAAAAACACCCCTGCAGTTGTGCAATATGGAGGCCTATGTCATCCTCTGCTCTTCATCCTCCAACGGCTTTCACTGAATTTAGAATAACTTCAAAAGTCCTCCCTGGGAGACGAGGAAGATGGCAAATGAAGGGAGGCAGCTTCCCATTTGGCTCTATGACCAGATAGAAAAACTCCAGGACATCTCCAGTACTTAGAAGTGCATTTGGGGGACAAGCATCACCAGAACATAGTGCTACTTTGGGGAGTTGTTGGGAGGATCAGAGACTTGGGAGCAGCAAGTGGAAAAAAAGAGGGATTGTTTCCATCAGCAGGGACACAGCAGCTCCAGCTGCCACCATTTCTTTCAATCAGCCCAGGAGAGTAGGAGGAGACTAACATAGCCTGCAAGCTGATCCACTGCTGAGAAGCCATGCTTTATAAAGGATAGTGCATTGGGCCCAATTACAGACACCCCTCTGGCACCTCCACTGCATGTGAGTAGAACAGTGTCGGAAGCTGCCCGCAGTCTGGAGCAGTTTGCCTGGCAGGAGTGCGGAGCAGGTTCTGCCATAACAGCACCAGGAGACAGTCACTGACCACAGGCTGAACAGGGAAGATGAGGCATGGGACAGGGCCAGTCTCCACTTTGCTTAGGGGGATTCAGGTTTGTGGAGTAAAGGGAAGCCTTTCTCAGACCTGTTCGCCCTTACCCCAGCCAGAAGGATCACATGATAAGTTAATCATTCTGAGTCCTCAGTCCCAGCTCAGAAATCCCAGAGGACCAGACTGCAACCACCAGCAGAGGGAGAATGGAAAGCATCTCATCCTCCCTGCACATAAAAGCCTTAAGACTCCTGAGTTTCAGATCCCCTGGGAGGCTGTCAAAGACTAGCTCTCAGGGTATTCCTGAATCTGATCTTTTCACTGAAATCTCCTTCTAGAAATCCCAGGAGTTTGAGGACATCCCAGTCCTCTTCTTGAGATCACATAATTACAGACTGAGAGACCCTGCTATCAAAACCAAGGCAGACAGTGAACAAGGACACAGAGATAATCTTAGTGACTATAGTTCCAAGTTTTCATTAAGAAATTTTTATTTTTTATTTTATTTTAAATATATATTTTTTATTTTTCATTTATTTTTTTCCTTCTTTTCTCTTCTTTCCTGTTTTCAATGTGTATTTGAACGCTAACTGGGAAAGTTGATTGGTTCATGGACATATAAAAATACTAGCTGTTTTTGTTTCCCTGTTCTATTGTTTTGGGGGAGTCTTTTCTTATCTTTTTTCCTCTCCATCATCTCTCTCCCTCCCTCTTGTCTCTTCTGTCTATACTTGTCCTGCCTGCTGAGAAGAGGGATTCTGGTCAGTTGATTTAGTATATCATGCCTGACATGCAATTTTCCTGTGTTTGCTTCTACTGTTATGCTATCACCCAAATCTTATTAATATCTCTTTCATGTTTCCTTTATTTTGCTACATCTGTCTTTTTTTCCTCCAGGGTTTGTCTTTTTCTTTTTCTTCTTTATCATTTTTTTTCTTTCTCCAGCAAAACTTTTACCTCCTCCACTTTCCATGATTGGTCAATATAACCGTCTCTCTAAAATTCTCTTACATTCCCTTCTCTTTCAGGCTCTTAATTAGTTTATACCCTTTGACCCCCCTCATCATTAAGGCTGTGTAACCATTACCACCATGAATGTCAAACTCAGTAACTATTGTATGCTTTGAAGCCTGACATAGGTGATAGTTAAATATTAGTGTCACCGAAAGTATTTCATAGGTGGAATTCAACGGTGTAATACAGTCTGAACTAAATAACCAATTTAATACTGTTTACCGTAAGCTTTGGTTGTTCATATTGATGATCTTCTATTAGCTTATGAAGTGCTGGAAATTTTAAGGGACACTAACAGTTCACAGGATAAGGGTTTAACTTCTGAACTCAACTTTCCTGACAAAACCCCAACCTAAGTAAGGGACAGGACAAAACTCCCAGTCCAACAGCAAAGACCTTAAGAGAAACAACCAGATAGAGATCTCAGGCCAAGAAGTCACATCAATTTACAGAGCGAGAAGAAGCCTGAGCAGACCCCCCATGTACACTGGTGTGTGCCCAGGACTCTGGTCCTACCAGAGCAGATGAGCCGGACACCTGCAAGGTGTCTCTTCAGCATCTAGAAGCCCAGGTAGTAGTGCTACCTTGTAGTGCTGTGAAGTTCAGTGAAATGAAAATTCTGTGAAGTGATGCATAAACCCGTTAATCATCTAGGATCAGAGTGGTATATGTGAGAATCTAATCATGGAAGAGTCACCTATGGGCCAGATTGGGAGTTTTAGAATTTCCCTTATTCAGTCAGCAGGAGGGTGACAGGGACTCTCAGCCCTTTGTATTAGGAATAGATAAATAGATCAGGGCTTTCTCAAGGCCTCTTACTCTACCTATGCACAGCACGTATGGGGCTTCTTTCACTTCCAGGTAAACCTCTAAGCTCTGCCTCATAAAGAAAGTAGGCAATCTTCATGTGGAGAGACATTGTTGTGAGGGTTATATATAAGAGAGAAGGTAAGAACAGTGCCTCTCAAACTTTAGTATACACCATATCATTGTAAAAGCAGATGCCTGAGCCTCACCTAGCATTTCTAATTGCATATACCAGGTTCCAAGAATGTTTCTCCAACAAGTTTCCAGTGATGCTATGGCTAATGTTCTAGGGTTCCCTGTTTGGGAATCACTGGGATAGATATTTGCTATATCAGGATTAAGGTGACTGTGAATAGCAGCATGACCAAACTACTACACTAAACACTGTTCAAGCAGTAGCTTAAACAAACAAATGGGAGGTTTACTTCTCTTTTCCAAGTAGGTTTAGAGATAGGTGGTTCAGGTCTGGTATGGCAGACCACAGGGTGAACAACCCTGACAGCTTCTGTCATTTTACTGTGCTGCTTATTTCCTCCCTTCCAAAGGGCATATAGTGATCCAACAATAGCTGTTTCAAATTCAATAACTACATGCATGTGTAGACGGCAGTGGGGTAGAAACAACAGGGAATTTCTTCCACCTTTTCTTTTCTTTTTCTTTTTTATTAAGAAAGAGGGAACAGCGAGGGAGAAAGAAAGAATAAATTTTTATTTAATTTTTCGTGTGGCCTTGTTGCTTCAACACTTTGTTGTGTATGTGGTGCTGGGGTTTGTACTCCCATCGTTGTGCATGCCAGGCAAGCACCATAACCACTGAGCTGCTGCTCCAGCCCCTGCTCTTTTTCTTAAGAGGGTATATTCTTGAAGTTCCATGAGCAACTTCCATGCACACATCAGAAGAATATAATGGAAGACCAAATAAATAGATATATGCTATATTCATTCATAAATGACTTAACATTTAAGGTCAACTACCTCTAAGTTAATCAGTTAAATTCAGATTCCAGTCAAATAACATTAAAGTCAATTCTAGTCAAAAATTCATCAAGAGGGACTTGAGTGGTGGATCAGTTTACAGTGCTTTCCTGGCATGCATGAGGACACAGGTTTGAACCCCAGCACCACATACACAATGAAGTGTTGGAGCAATGAAAGCCTCAGGAAAAACTAAACAAAATTTATTCTCTCTCTCTCTCTCTCTCACTGTCCCTCTCTCTCTTTAAAAAAAAAGTCTTACCAGGAATTTCAGGGAACTTGAAAAACTGATGCAAAAAATTCTACCACAGTATAAATACATATAAGTAGGTGGTAAGATGCTTTTGAAAAAAAGAAAGAAAAGGGGTGAGGATGGAATCAAGAGACTGGAGGGTGGGCAATGTCGGGGTAATTCTGGTCTAAGAACAAATGCATATCATATTGTTACTTTATATGCATTTATGATTATATAATAAATAACTCAACTCCTTAATAAAAATTCTAAAAAAGAAAGACAAGTATTGCATGTTCTCTTTCATATATGGAAACTGAAAAAGAAAAAGAGAAAGAGGAGAAGAAAAAGATAGGAAAGTAGGAGAAGGGACTATGAGGGTCTTGAGATGGAGCTGGAGGAAGGAGGGAGAGTCTGGACTCAATACAGAAGAAGTGTGGGTAAAGATGATTAACACACAATATGTGCATGTCCAGAAATGACACAGTGAACCCCATTAATTCATACAATTAGTGTGTCTTAATAATTATAATTAAAAATAAAATCCAAAGTCATTCTTTTAAAATATTTGTGCAAAAGTATTTTCTTTTTAAATTGAATCAGAGGGCCCCTGGATTCAGGGAATTAGGGGATGGCTGAAGGGAGAAGTGAACATAATGACAACACAGGGAATAAGTGAAAGTGTGCAGGCTCAACAGAGAAGAAAGCCCTCTGTACCAACCCAGATCCTTGAGGGCTGCCAGTGAACTTTTGTTCTCTTTTCCTCCAAACTCTAGGCTCTCTCTATGGGGAATCTGGGGCTCTGAGGAATAAGTTATTTATTACAACATTAATGATGCATGGAAAACAATGACAAGCCTCAGTGATATGTCATATAAACACAAAGCTGGTGTGGTAGGGGAAATTTTGCTCCATTTGTCTTTCTGATTTCTCATCTTGTACAAAATGGCACAAGAAAGTAGGTTCCACCCATGTTTATTGACTTCCTTTTAACTTTTTAATGGCCAATCGTACATGTAAATAGGAAACCAGGGATAGGTAATATTTGTATAAAACTTTTAACATGAAATTTTGAGACAAAAACATAAACACAGGAAAAAGACTAAAAACAAATAATATTGAAAACTGAAGAATAAAGGTTAAAAAACAAGTATAATTACATTTTATTGGTGCATTATAATTGTATATAATAGTGGGATTTATTGTTACATATTCATATGTGCACACAATGTAACAATTTAATTTGGTCAATATCATTCCCTAGTATTTCCCCCCACTCCTCCCTCACCTAGTCCCTTTCCTCTATTCTTCATATCTCCCTTTATAAATAATATCCTGAGACCAATGATGATAACAAACCAATGGAACTAGAATATTGTTCTATAACACCAATGGCTTTTCATAAAATAAGAGGCTACGTAAAAAAACAGAAAAAAATTTCCAAAAAGCATACCAAAATGACAGAGATGAAAATAGTGTAAAAAATACAAGAAAAATAGAGACATAACCTGTGATATGGCTACTAAAATTTCTAATGGCAGAAAATGAAGGTAGAAGTTATAAAAAAAAACTAATACAAAAAAATTTCCAACAGTTGAATGATATGAATTTCAACAACAAAATTTCTAATAGGTGAATGATATGAATTTCTAAGCTAATAGATTAATCAGGTACCCAACACAATAAATATACAAAAAAAAAAAGAAAGAAAAAGAAGAAAGCAAACAAATCCAATGTCTACATTTTTCATCCTCTGCTTTCAGAACATCAAGGATAAGAAGTTTCTTAATGTGTCCAGGGAGGGAGAAACAATAGGACACATTTCACAAACAAAGGAATAGATTGGAATAAGATGTGAGGAAACTGGAACATGTATCTCAGAATCAGAGAGAAAATTATTTTCGATATACAAATTGATCCTCTTAAAATTCTCAATCAGATTTGTGAGTAGAATGAACTCATTTTCACACATGCAAGTGTCTTCCAATCTCTATCCATGTACCCTTTCTGAGGGATCTATCAGAGGATGTGCTCTATGAAAATGAGTGACTGCACCCTCCGAGAGACAGAGAAGTGGGATGAGCTGTGAGGGGTTGTGTTCCTGTTACTTGGTAAAGTTGTCAACATAAAAGATAAATCAGAATCTAAGAGAAAGCTTGTAATCCTGGGTGAGAAAGCACTTGTTTAAAAACTGTATTTCCCAGAAGGCCCAATTCTTATGGTTTTAGGATCAAGTTGCTGAACAGGAATTTGCATGAGATTGGGGAGGTAGAAGAGAAGCAGGAAGTCTTTCCGAGATCTGAAATGGAGGCACACATGCAGAAGGGTCCAGAGGCGTCTGCCATTTCCTTGTTCAACATCTATATCTTCTCTCTTCTGACTGTCAGTGCTTCTGTCCATGATGTCTGTGCACCCTGTGAGTCAAAACTCACAGTGGACATCTCATGATTTTCCACTTTCAATGGCATGTCAACAACCAAAGTGCCTGGTTTTCTGCAAGCTTCAACTCATCCACCCAACAGGGCTGTGGTTGGGTTGCCCAGTGCCTTTCCTGGTTCCTTCACTGCCTTCTTCCAGCCCTCTCTTCTTCAGCTGCTGGGACAATTGTGAAGCTTTAACTGCAACATTGATTCCCAGATCCCATAGTGACTGCATCCCTGATGAGCACTGACCTGCTGCATGTGGGCGTCACTAGGTAGAGGAGTTGTGCAGGGAAGAGGGGAAGAAAACGGTGATTGATACTCCAGAATTGTGATTAGGCAGCTGTCATGGGAAGAGCAGATGAGAGAAAGGCTACAAGTCTCCAGGAAAAAAAAAAGGAAAGCTGTTCATTACTCAAGAACTAATAAAGACAAGGCAATCACTAGTTCAAAGGAGCAGTTCATGAAAGGAAATGTAAAAAGATATATACTGTTTCTGAGACATGACACTGTATGTAATCACAACAAGGTAAATAGTGATTGTTAATTTTACCTAAAAAATGAGAAATATATAAGAAAATGTTCAACATCTCTGTAAGTCAGGGAAATGCAAATCAAAACTACACTAGGAATTCATCTCACTCCAGTAAGAATGGTAATCAGTAAGAATTCAAACAATAATAAATGTTGGCAAGGTTGTAGGGGAAATGTACACTTGAACGTCATTGGTGAGACTGTAGACTAGTACAATCACTCTGGAAATCAGTATGGCGATTCCTCAAAAACTAGCAATGGAACCACCATATGATCCAGCAAGAGGTATTTTCCTCAAAACTGTATGCTACAGCAATATATCCACCTCAATATTTATAACAGCACAATTAGGGATAGCTAAATCATGGAATCATATCAGGTACCTATAAATAGATGAATGGATTAAGAAATAGTGGCAGATACATACAATATGAGGAGTTATACTGAGCCATAAAAAATAATGAAATTATGACACTTGCCAGTAAATTGATAGAAATGGAGAATGTCGTGCTAAATGAAATAAGCAGAAATTCAAAAGTCAAATGTTTTATCTCATATGTAGGAGCTAGAGTAAAATAAAGGAAAGAGGAAGGGAAGGATATGAGTACATAAAGGTAAAGGGAAGATCAGTATTGTAGAAGGAGATTGAGAACCAAAGCAGAGGGATGGGAAAGAGAAGGCAATGCAGAATGAATTCTTAAGACATCATGTTATGTGCATATATAAATATACCACAGGGAACTTCACCTTTAAGTATAAGTGAAAAAAACCCACAAAATATAAATAAATTCAGGAGTGAAAGGAGGTCTAATAGAGAGGAGGAAGGAAAATGGGGAAGGGGAGGCCAGGCAACAGGGAAAATGGGGTACCATGAACTGAAATCAGTTCCATGCATTTATGAGTTTCTCAAGATGAACCCACCTACATGTGTAAATATAGAGCTGTAATTTTTAAAAAGTAGTACTATGATTATATGGAGAAGAGAACAGAAGAGTAAGAGAAGGTCAGCCTTCATCTGCATGGAAATAAGTCAACACAGAATACCTAAAAAGTGAAAAATAAGAACATTCAATATAGCATTTATGGAGGTTTATGACAGAAGAAATACACAGAATTAAAAGTGGGTGTTGCACAATAATCTATCCAGTGAAAATAAGGCTGGAGGCCACTCATCACCTTTACTTTTATTTACTTTTAAGTTTGTAGAATAAAAGATTGTGAAATATGATTATCAGGTACTTTTAAATATTCACTAAATTTAAATGTCCAGTGACCTCAATGTAAAGTTAAAGATGTGTATGGAATGAGAGACAACTATGGAAAAGTAAAAGGCAGATGATGGTGTAGGAAAGAGTATTAAAGAAACTATTATTCAACAGAGAGTCATTTCATTCAAGAAAAACAGGGAATGCATAGAAAATCCAGAGAAGGGCACAACAAGCCAACCAACACAGAAACTCCATGGCCAGAATGCACCAAAGAAAAGAGCTAGACAACACCAAGCAGGTCCCAGGACCTGGTGTCTCATAGGCCCTTTTTATTTAAAAAAAATTTTTTTTAGTTGTAGATAGGCACAATATCATTATTCATTTTAATGCAGTGCTAAATATTGAACACAGGACCTTAAACCTGCTTGGCATGTGCTCTACCACTGAGCTTCAACTCCAGCCTCCCATAGGCCCTTTCCCACATGAATCCACCCAGGACTACATTAGGGAAGCCTGATAATGCCATCTCACTTCCCCTGGCAGGAGACAGACTGTAAGGGGCTGGAATATTGTCTCAGGCACACTCAGTTTAGGTTAGCACTGCTGCTGTGGATAAAAGGTAGCTAGGTTCTGTCAGAACCTAGTGGCATCCAGTACCCACCTGTCTGCATGCCTTCCACAACTGTGTGGGACAGGAGCAGGCCTGGTCCTCGCATGGCTGCTGTACAGAACTTTTGGAGGTGATATGGACCTCAATTTGTCAAGGGAGAGGACAGGAGATGTGCTGGTCATGTGCCTCTATGCACTCATTGTTTGTTCTGTCACATTGTATGAATGTCAACATTTTCGTAATGAAAATGGCTTTGATGATGCTTTGTGGGAAACAATAGGGAATGTGAGTGTGCTCCCAGCATGGCCCTAAGCTGCACTCTTATGGTCACAACAAGGTGAACACTGAATCCTGATCTGACCTCAATTTCAAATCTCCTCATGGGAAGGTGAGGGAGACACAGCTATCCCTTCTTGCTTGGGGAGGGGCAGATGCTGCCAGCTCTCCTTTCTTGTGGGAAGATGATAGGCAGTGTCAACATGAAGAGGCCAGGTCACAGCTGGGAAATTCAGTCAGTAGTGTCAGTGAGGACAGCCAGAGATGGCTGGTTTGCAGCAGCCTGGAGTACAAATGAGCTCTTGAGACATGACTACTGCCACCACCCGAGGACTCTACAGTAGATGGGGAACCATTCTTGTGAATAGTGGCTTTCAATTTGAATTTTTAAATTTTATTTATGTGTTTTTGCCACAAGAAAGTTCAGACACAGGATGGAGGGTTCTGTGTTGAGGAGTACATGTTGGGAAGTGAAGACACCGAAAACCCAGAAAAGGACAGGGAAGCAGGGTGACAGGTATAAGAGGGAAGGAGTAGAGAGTGACTAATGCATCTTGTCATGGCACTTCCCCCACCTGCTCACCCTCAAAACTCACTCTTATCCCTATTGTAAGCAAGGCCACCATGAGAGAAAGGCAGACACGTGGAGAACCAGCCTGAGTCTGCATAATGGGAAGGGCCATGTGTGTTTCTGTGGTAACCTGAGCTGCCCTACTTGGTGGCTGATGACAGCATGGGCCTGAGGGTTGAACAGACCAGAGGTCATCCTGGACCAGGACAGATTCATAGACCCTGAGGTCTCTGGTCTGTACCAGGCAGAAGGAAAAAGGCAGGTGTATCTTCCTCATCCAACGCTTTTGAGCCTGGAGAAGACAACCTGGTCCCTGAGTAACAGTTGTCAGTGTGACATCATGGCCATCTCCTACTGTACCATCTGTTCTTCCCCTGTTGGGGTTAGTGGAGCATCCAGCAACAAGGGATGGACACCTGAACCTTTGCCCTCCCACCAAGGGTTGACTCCCAGTGTAAGATTCTGTCAGACTCACTACCCCAGGGTGGGGAGATGTCCCTTGTTAGAGGGAAGCCATGGAAGACTCCATGGCACCCAGGCAAGTCATGGGGAGCTTGGGGTGTGGGGACTTTGTGTGGAGCTGTCCTTACTCATACTCTCCCTTCTTATTGCAGAAGTCTGATCAAATTAAAGAGGATTCAGTGAAAATACAGAAACGTAAGGTAGGTGGAAAATCTAGAGACCATCGATCGCTGATCCCAGAGTCAAAAAGTATTTCATGTATTAAAGCTGTTATAATGGTATCAATTTTTTAGTTTGAGGACCACAGATTTATTGGTAAAATATATAGAAAACAGTTGATTTTTTATTTGTTTGTCTTGCATCCTAGGACCTTGATGAACTCGTTAGTTCTGGGAGGAAGGCATTTGTTCTATTTTGTAGATTGCTTGGGATCTTCTACATGTACAAGCATGTCGCCTCTGCAAAGATAGTGTTCTTGCACACCTTATGATCACTATGCCTTTACTGTTCTTTTCTTCTCTTTTTGCACTGGATACAACTTTCAACACTGTGTTAAATAAGATTAAGAACAGTTGACATCCATGCTTTATTCTTAATTTAATTGGAACACATTGAGTACTCACTATTAAGATATCCGTAGGGGTGTTTTGTCAATGCTTTTTTTCACGTTAATGAAGTTCCCCACTATTCCTTTTTTTTCTGACATACTTTTTGTGTGAAAAGGTGCCAGATTTTGTTAAATACTATCTCAACATCGTTTGAGATAATGATTTAATTTTTGTTCTTTATTTTTATGATTTTTCTTCTTTATTATACCATGTAATAATATAACACATTGATTAATTTTTTAATTTTTTTCTCAATTTATTTTTCTTATTAGTGCATTATAGTCTTACATAAATGGGATTAGTTGTCACATATACCTAGATGCACATAAATAAGCAATCCAATTTGTTTAAAATCCCCCTCTGCATCCCTCTACCTCCCTTCTCCCATCCCCTGATCCCTTGCCTTTCTTCTGGTTCCTATATTGTTCCTTAAAAAACCCAAATACAGTGACATAATTGATTTTTTAATTCTGAAAGTATCTTGATCGTGCTGCATGATTTTTTTGTGAATTGCTTTATTATTTCACTAACATTTAATATAATATTAAGGATTTCTGCCTACGTAGAGAAATATTGACCTGTGTTTTTCTCTTATCTAGTGTTTTTTTTCTGAATTTACTCTAGGATAATGGTGTTTTAATTAAATGAATTAGAAACTTTTCCTATTCTTTGATTTCCTGGAAACATAAATTAATTTTAATTATTTAAATGGGTGGTTAAGCATTCAGTGAAAACTGGAGCTTTTTTTTTAGGGAGCGTTATTAAATTATGAATTTAATTTCCGTTACACTTATAGGATCATTCAATTATTAACTTCATTTTGGATGGTAGTTTTTTTCTGTAATAGCCCTTTTAACACTTTATGTTGTAATTTTGTTAACATACCAATTTCTTCTTTCCTGGTGATAAATTTCTTGAGTTTATTCATCCTACTGTTTAAGGAATTTAACTACAATTGAGACAGAAAGCAAGTGTCTAGATAAAGAAGAAAAGATCATGGAAGAAATAAATGGATATTAGTAAATAACAGAAAGATTAGAAGAGGGAAGAGAATGGGGGTAGGGGAAATACTGGACATTGAGTTAGAATAAGTTATTCTGCATGCTTTTATAAAAATGTCAATGTATATCCTGTTGTCAAGTATATCTAAAAAGAATAGAGGGTAGGAGGAAGGAAGAGGAAGGGGAAAATTGTCACTGACTTAGTTTGTGTTTTTTAAGATATTGGTTTGTTTAACCTAATTTGCCAGATGCGTGTGTAGAGTTGTTTGTGATATTCCTTTATTATCTTTTTGGTGTCTATAGGATCAGTAGTGATGGATACTATTTCATTTCTGATACTTTGATGTGTGTTTTCTTTCGTTAGTCATTCTTGCTATTAGTTTATCAATTTTTTGTTACAGTGTTGAGGATTGGACCCTCACCTTGTGCATGTGAAGCAAGCCCATTGAGCTGTATCCCTGTTCTTATTGATTTCCTTCTAGAACCATCTCTTTATTTCACTGATTACATTATTTAGTGTTTTGAAATTTTAAGTTTCTCATGTTATCTATATTATTTCCTTCACAATACTTATTCTGGTTTATTTTCCTCTTCCTACTCTATCATCTTCAAATGGGAGCTTATGGTTGACTTAAGCATATTCCATAAATTTCCCTCACAGTATTGCTTTATCAGCCTCCCCAAATTTTGATGTTATATATTTGTTATTAATCAGTTCATTGTATTTCTAAAACTTCCTTCCTGTGACTTCCTCTTTGATACATGGGTTACTCAGAAGTCTGTTACTGAGTTCTGTGTTTGGCAGAAAGAATGTGGAAGTGATTCCATGTTCATAGCATCCCCTTCAGGGAGAGCATTAATTCAGTTTGTGCCTTTAGTCTTATGGTTCACTCTGACCAGGTGGTTAAATTGGTTTCATTCAGACATCCAATCACTATAGGATTCTTATTCCCTTGCTAAGTAAGAAACATCTGGAGGAGATACTATGAAATTACTTAAATATCCATGATGTCACCAAATGTTTAATTCATTTATTTGTATCAGTATGGACCATTGATTACCTACCTTATTCTTTGGGTTATGGAACATTAATATCTTTATACTTTGCTGCTCAGAATAATCCAGATTTATTCAGCTTGAGCTTCTTTTTAAACATTCTTAGTTGTAAATGAGCAGAATATATTTATTTATATATTTTAATGCAGACTAAGGATGAAACACAGCATCTCACATGTGATAGGCAAGTGCTCTGCCATTGAGCTACACCCCAAACCCCAGCTAGAGCCTCTTCAACCTGACTTCTATGTTCTTTTGACAGATGATTCTCATTCCTTTGACTATTTGCTCACTCAAATACATGTTCTAGGCTCATCTTGAACTTTTCCCCAACAAAGCAACAATTGCTTCCTTTCAGTGGGAAACAGCCTCTAGAACTTGAATTATGGCACTGGGGTACTCATTATTATTGGGATGCTGCTGCTCACAGTCCTCTCAGTAGACTGAGCTGCTGTGTATATGCATGAACACAGCACACACATACTCATGCCCACTTATGTCTAAATTTATTTAAATCTAGAACGTCACATTGATTGCTCTAAACTCAAAATCAGAAAGTTCATTCTCATTTTCTTATTTCTAATTCTTACTTCCCAGAGAGAATCCTGGTTTGCATTAATTTTCTGTTTGATCCCTCTTCCCTTTTTTATGATGAATTTTCCGTTGCCAATGCTGCTCCCATGAACAAGCCCTCCTCATCCTGTTTAGGCTCTGACCCCTGATGTCAGATGTCCCTCTTCATGGAAACTTTGCCTTCCCCTGATCAGTCTCTATTATCACCATGCTAGGCCGTGCCCCACAGGATGACTTCTCACCCGATCAGATTCCCACACTGCCAGGCATCCTCACAGCTAATGTCCTACTCCCTTCATGGTTCTACTATCTGTATTATACTTCCTTTTTCCACTGTGAGCTTCCAGAGAATGTTAGTATGCCTTAGGCATGGCTATCCTCCTAACGGTGCTCAAGTTCTGCCTTCCTGAAGAATAAGGATCCCCTGCTCATCCCACTGGATTTGATAGGCATTATTGGTATGAGCTTGCACCCCTGCTGCCACCCCACCTCGGTCTGCCAGTGCTCCCAGCTGGGCTTCTCTCCCATTCCAATGCCTCGCTTACCCCTCTTAGCATCTCCTCAATGATTTACCATGATAGCTCCCCCACCTGTGGTGCCCTGCCCAACAAAATTACTTTAAATTCAGAAAGAAAAGGAATGAAAAGACGTGAAGGAGAATAAGCTATACTATTACTTAAAAAAAAGAAGAAAGAGGGGACAGAGAGAGAGAGAGAGAGAGAGAGAAGCAATCTTTATTTAGTTTGTCATGTGACTTTCATTCCTCAGACACTTTATTGTGTATGTGGTGGTGGGGTTTCAACTCGGGTCCTCATGCCTGCCAGGCAAGCACCGTAACCGCTGAGCCACCGCTCCAGCCCCACTATGTTATTACTTTTATCAAACAAACAAAAAGAGACAAACCATCTGCAGAAGAAAATTCTCAGTCACTGGCCAAAACCTGCTTGAGGCTTTTTTTTTTTTAAGAGAGAGATGGTGAGAGAATCAATTTTTAATTATTTTTTCACATGGCTTTTGTTGCTCTGATGCTTAGTTGTGTATATGGTGCTAGGGTTTCAACCAGCATACTCATACTCATGCATGTCAGGCAAGTGCCATCACTGCCAAACCACTGCTCCAGTACCTGCTTGAGGCTTTTACCCCAAACCTCAAGAAAAAGCAAACACTTGTAAAACACACACACACACATATATATATATATATATATATATATATATATATATATATATACACAAGAGAAAATTGATGATCAAGTATTTGAGCACAAGATAAGAATTTTCTCTCCCTCAACAAATTTGTAAAGGAATAGAAAAGGAATACATTGATTTCAAGAATCATAATTTCCCTAAAAATTATGAAAGAACATCAAGGGAGTGTGTATTATGTAAAATCCCTAAAAGATGAAAGGTCTAAGTGAAAAGGTTGACAGAAAATAGATCAGGATGTAAAAATATGTCTCAGGGAAAGTAAAGAATGGCCTTGTAGGGCTTCCAGGCTCAGAGGCAGCTTGTGCAGGGGCAGCTGAGCTTTGGCTCCCAGCAGAGGCAGCCCACTCTGTGTGTGCATGATAAGAAAGGATCTGTTTTCACAGAAGACCTGTGCCTGGCTCAGTGAGGCATGGCAGGGCCTCCTGTTACACCCTTGCCCACGACACTGACATCTATCCCCATAGCCCACTGTACAAAGTGGAAGATCCAGAGGTTCCAGGGTTTGTCAAACAGGATCTTTCGAGATAGGAAGGAGAGAGAATGGAGGGAAAAAACAAAGCATCAGTAAGGGCATTTCCTGCCATTGGCGAGAAGTTCTAAAGATAATTTGAAGGGAAAAAAAATCACAGTTTAGACTAGCCAACCAATGCACCAAGAAGACTGAAAGCAGATGGATCCAACATGTTGTGGACATGATCTTAACTGCTGAAAATTAAATACTGAAATATTTAAAAAGAAATAAAACCAATAGCTTCCCTACCCAGGGAGTGAGTCAGACTGATATCCATGCCTCAGCCACAACACTGGTTGCAAATAAAAAAAAAAAGCAACACCCCAATCTGCTCAAGAAATGCATATATGGCAGTAATGAGAATCAAACCCAGGGCCTCACTCATGTAAGGCAAGGCATTCTTCTACTGAGCCGCATCCCCAGCCTTGAAAGAGTCTTTTAAGCACAGCATTATAAATGTTCCCCAAATGTTATACAACTGGAAAGGCAAATGGAAGAACCGATCTCTCTCTCTCTCTCTCTCTCTCTTTCTTTTATTAATTCATTTATTTTTATACCAGATATTAAACTCAGGGATACTTAACCACTGAGCAACATCCCCAGTCCTTTTTATTTTTATTTTGGGACAGAATCTCACTAAGTTGTTTAGGGCCTCACTAAGTTGCTGAGGCTGGCTTTGAGTTTGCAATCCTCCTGCCTCAATTTCCCAACCCACTGGGATTATAGGTGTACACTACCATGACCAGCAAGGACCATTTCTTATCTGCCAATCCCAGGAAATTTCCTGTAGTGCCCCTAAATATTTACTGAATAAAGACCTCTATGACGGTGGAAAACCTCAGGGGAAAATGACACATTATCCATCTGTGCTGCTATAACAAAATGCTCCAAACTAGGTCATTTATAAAGAATATCACTTCTTAAAGTCCTCACCTCTTAGTACTATTGCCCTGGGGATCAGGGTTTAGCATAAATTTCATTACTTCAACCATAGCATACAGAAGAGAAGTCATGAAAATTTACTCTTTAGTCTCAACAAATTAATAAAAAAATTAATATCAATTTTAAAATAATATTCAAGATGTTGGTAATAGGTGAGATTGTTGGAGGATTTTGTGGTAGAATAGGAATTGGAGTGAAGCTCCTGTCTGATTTAGGATGAGGTGATAATGATTTGCTCTACATGTTAACAGCAAATAATCAGATATTACATATATATGTGTGTGTACATATATGTAAATATCATAGAACATTATAAAATGTATAATTTGTATCAATTATGGATTGTACTTTGTTGTTATATTAGAAATCTACACAAAACTGGATCAAAGATAGTAAGGGATTATTGTTATCTTTATCTTTGATGTGGACCATGCCTGCCTGATGTCCGGCTGCTTCTCTCTCTCTTCTTTCCCATGCTTGTGATTGGATTCTTTTTCTCATCGTCTCAATGACTACCAGAATGCCTGCTATCATGTGTACATTTTAGGAAATAAGAGAGGTAGAGGCTAAGAGCAGGAAGGCCTGAGGTAGCCTTCTCCAAAACTTTCCCATTTGCATGAACCTCTTTTTCCTTTTTTCCCCCTCTAGTTTTCACATAGGAGAGAAAACATGCAATCCTTGACTTTCTGAGTTTGGCTTATTTCGTTTAACAGAATGCTCTCCAGTCTGCCCATTTGCCTTCAAAGGACATGATTTCATTATTTGATGGCTGAATAAAATTCCAAAGTGTATGTACTACACATTTTCTTTACCTGTTCATCTGATAATGAACACTGGTTCTATAAATTGGATATTATGAATTAGCCACTATAAATAGAGGTGTGCATATCATTCTATTCTGATTTTACTGATTAACACTGAGAAGTGGTATAGTTGGGTTATATGGTAGTTTCATTTCAGTCTTTTTATTCATACTGATTTCCATAGTGGTTGTACTAATACACCAATCGTATAGGTGCTCCTTTTCCCCGCATCCTATCCAGAATTTATTATTATTTATGTTCCTGGTTATTGTCATTCTATCTGGTGTGAGATGAAATCTCAGCATAGATTTTATTTGGATTTTCCTGATTGCAGAAGGTATTGCATTTTTAAATTTTTTGGCCATTTATACTTCTTTTGAGAAATGTCTGCTTGCTTCATTTGCCCATTTATTGATTGGGTTATTAGGGTATTTTGATGTTAAGGGGTTTTTTTTAAGAGAGAAAGAGAGACAAGTTCTCTTCACCTGCTTTTCATTTTTCCACCACTATTTGTGTTTGTGGTGCTAGGGATCAAACCCAGTTCCTCATGCATGCCAGGCAAGCATTCTACTGCACTCTACTACCTCTCCATCCCCCAGTGTTAAGGTCGTTGAGTTCTTTATGGATATTCCTTCATGGCAAGAGTAAATGTCAGTGGTTTTCTACAATTCTGGAGGTAGTTTTTTTCATTTTCTAACTGCTTACTTTCCTGCCAGAGCCTTTTAATTTATGCTACCCCTTTAATATCATTCCTAAGCCTTAGAATTCCTATTGAGGAAGTTGTGTCTCCACTAATATGTTGAAGTGCTCCCTCTAGGTTTTCTTCATCAGTTATAAAGCTTCTTATTTCATATTCCATTGTCCACAGTGGTTCTGCTGTTCCACACCTTCCCACCAGCAGGATGAAAGAGTTGTTGCTTCTCTGTGTCCCTGCCTGCCTTCATTGTTGGCATTGCTTCTTAAGCCACTGTCTGAGATATCTAGGGGTCTGTCATGCAGGTCTCACTTCAGATCCCTCATGACTAATGATGAGATTCACAGACATTCATGAATTTTTTTAAGCTTCTGTTTCACAATTTTGCTACAAGTTCCTTGTCTCTCAATGTCATTTGTTTCCCTTATTTGAATTGAAATCCCTACCATAAAAATCACCATTGAAGTGCTATTATTTCAATGTTGAATATCCACTCCATGTGTTGGTCCCCAGGGTGGTGGTATTGCAAATTGCAATGTGATGTGGACCATTAAAGGGTGGACCTACGGGAGCGCCATCAGTCATTGGGTGGTATACCCTCTGTGGGATTATGAGACCATAATCCTTTCCTCTTTTAGCTCATGAGGTGAGTGATCTGTTCTGCCACATGTATCCTACGTGATATGCTGCCCTTGCCAGAGCTCCAAAGTTTCACAACCACATGATCATGAAGAACTTCCAGAAATATGAGTTAAAATAAGGCATTTCTCCTTACCAGTTAATTATCTCTGGGATTTCATTATCGTAATGCGTAGCTAACTAATACAAGATGGATGTCAAATTATGTCAGGTTTATGACATAGATTTCCTTATGCCATCATCTTCCTCTGCCCACCTCTACTCTTCTAGCAAGATAAGTACAGAGAGATACAAACTTGTAAAAGTTGGGAACTTCTGGCCCACAACCATGGATAGTTTAGGGATTTGTCTATTTGAAGGTTTTAGAACCATCTGTCTTAAAGTGATGGGCATTTGGTGTTGTGTAAGTAAAATCCAATCTGCCCAAAGTTGAAGTCAGGAAAATGTGCCTTTCCACATTTCATCAGGTTGTAAGACCTATGTCAAGGGGCATTGGGCAAGCAAGGAGTTTGTGTGTTGGGGATATTACCGAACTGTACAAGGAAAACTAATCTGTTCTCTCCCCCTTTAATAGGTACAGAAGCAAGTCCCATTAAAAGAAAACATACCTAAATGTGAAGATGAAAATATATGGAAAAAGGAACCAAAGGTGGAAAAGGTAAGT
Organism: Aplodontia rufa; assembly: GCA_004027875.1. NCBI lineage: Eukaryota > Metazoa > Chordata > Mammalia > Rodentia > Aplodontiidae > Aplodontia > Aplodontia rufa. Next base: position 22,597 of record PVKS010006673.1, read on the forward strand.
CATAAGAACCTCCACCCCCAACAAAAGGGAGGTGGCAAGACCCATAAGGGTAGGGGTGACCCCTTATCTCCCACATGCTGTCCCATGTCACCATGCAGTGCTGATATTCATCTTGGTGGCCCATAGCAAGGGATAATCATGAAAATTATTGTTCAAATCAGGATATATTTGAGAGTGAAAGATGATGTTCTTTCGTATTTATTACTCAGAACAAACACTAAAACCCAAGAATTCCATCCCAAACAATATCATTTCTCTGTCCAAAGCTAGAATGAATAAGGATTGAATCATCCTGGGATGGCTTTTCCAGTTGCCTTAGCAACCTGAGAAAGGATAGTGAAGAGACAGGCAGACTTGGTTGTGGGGAAGAGAAACCCCAAGAGTGGGAACCAGACTATTCAAACCTGAGGAGTAGGGTGATGAGGGCTGTTTAGAGAATGCATGACCAAGAAAACAGAACCCTGAGTCCAGAATTGTGGGTGGATGGGTGGGTACACATGTGTGTGTGTTCACTGCAGATGTAGGTGTGAGAACCAAAAGTTTTCAAAGTGATAAATACATGAGGGAGAGACCCCGAACTGTGTGGAGCAGATAAACTTTGAATATGAGGTCAGGTCAAGCAAAGATGTCACTTCCCCAGCAGGTGAAGATGATGCAGCCCCAAGTAAATGGTCAGGCCCACATAAATCCTGTAGATCAAAGGGTTCTTGCTGGCCAACCAACTCACAGCAAACAAGGTGATGGAATGAGGACAAGTGAATCCCATTCTATAGATGGACATTGCGACTCTGAGTCAAGGTGATGGTATATAACTATTAACTGCCATGGCAGAGAGAGGCAAAGCAGAGGCAGAATACCTGCCTGGATTCCTAGCTCCAGGTATTTCCCAGTCTAGTGCTCATGAACTTCAGAGATGGAGGTCATTGCTGACAGAAGATCGGCATGCATTCTTTGCACATTATTTAGTTCAAATGGATGGGGAATATGTCCTGAGTGTCCTTTCACATTTGTTTTATTGTTTGCTTTTTTTCCTCTTCAAGTCCTTTTCTTTAGAAGAGATGCTGCGAATGGTGGCAACAGGCACAGCGATCCACTCCTGGTGGCAGGGCACACAGGTACAGCGCATGCTCCTATACTATGCTCTCAGTGCTTGGATCACTCAGCGCTGGTGGAGGCAGACATGGGAAAGGCTGCAGGAGAAGAGTCAGTGGCAAAACCTAGAGAACTATGAGCGGCAAATATGGGCAGTTGTGAGGTTGCAGTCGTGGATCCGAATGTGGCTTGTCCGGCGGCGATATTGTCAGTTGCGCACTGCTATCTGTATTATCCAGGAATATTGGCGCTGTCATACCGGTGAGACACAAGACGTTTTCCAGGGAACCTATGAGATTACAGGTAGCCATCTAAAACTTCAGCTTGACATCTCTATGGGATCACAGATCTGCCAAATGAAATATTGCATCCCTTTACCAATAAAGAATTGACATTTTCCTCCAAATATTTGCCACTAGATCTTCATTAGACAAGTGTCTGCAGGTCCCTATCTCATAAAAAGGGTCAGGAAAATGATGGCAGGCACAAACCATCTCACATGATCAATAGGGAGAATGAGCAGGATATGTCTGTTGCTGGAGTCTTAAGGATGTGAAAGCCCATGCAGGACAAGCAAGGCCTGAAGCCCATCAGTAATATCTGCCACAGGTGGGAGGGTTGGGGTTGCAGGGTGGCTAAGAAGACCAGCTCCAAGGAGATTCCTTCACTGTGGTCCATGCAAATTATGCCCATATAGTTGAGCAATATGGAAGTCTGTGCCATCCTCTCCCATTCACCCACCAACATCTTTCCACTGAATTTAGAATAGCTTCAGAAGTCCACCATGTGTTTCATCTGACCATGCAAGCTCTGGCTCTGAACATCACACCCCCTCCCAATGTCCTCCCTGGATGCTCTGCTATTCATCACATATCCCAACAGAAGATGCCAAGTATGTCCCATTTCAGAACTTTGCACTTGTCATCAGCAACCATAGGGTGTCCTCTTCTTAAATAGCATTCCCTTCATTCAATTTTGGCACTACACAAATGCTCCCTCAAAGATGAGTTCCTTTGTCCACCTGATGTAGATGGCTTTCTCTAGTCACCTCCTCTTGGCTGTATCTCCTGATTCTAGTTTCCTGTGCACAAAGTCCTTATCACAAGATGAGGTTATCTAATCTCATCATTTGTATTTTCTCTCGCTCTCACTAGTGGTTGAACTGTAGAAGAGCTGGGATCTGGGGCCAGGACCTGTCAGAGTGCCCAACACTGAGTGATTCTGTCTCTTGAAACTAGTCAATCTTAAGTTGTTTGCCTGACCTGCCTAAATGCCAGTCAGATCAGGGCCTAAACTCTCCCTTTGCTCCTACCTGCTGCCATCTCACAAAACTGAGCTCCCCCTAGGACACTGTGCACATGTAGCCATCCCTTTCCCAGATTTGTAAGTGCATAAAGTTGTCTTTCTGAGCTAGTACTGTGTCTTCTCTGTGGCTGACTAATCACCACGTTGAAGAATACAAACCTGTTTGTTAGTGTATATGTATGCTTGTGTTTTTATAATTGAAATGAAATCTAAATAAGATTAACCATTTTACATTAATTAATTAACCATTAATAATTAATAATAACCATTAATTAAATAATTAACCATTACTCATAATTAAAAACTAATAAATTAGTTGCATCTTATACATTTCCATTGTTAAAAAGTTGTCCGTCTGGGTATGAAAAGCTGGTTCTCTCTCTTTTGGGGCTTTCAGGGGATCTGAAAGTCAGAAGTCTTATGTTTTCAAAGCTTCATCTGCTGGTGGTTGCCAAAACTGACTCCTGTGACTTTAGAGCCAGGCCTTCTCCTCCGGGTTCAGCCTGTGGTCTGTGGCCGGCTCCAGACACAGTTTTAAGAGCCTGCTTTGCAGATCTAAGGCGGGCTGGCCCTGGTCAGTTGGGAAGTGTGGAATCCTCTAAGGGGTGTAAAAGATGGATGCTTGATTCCCCTGCCGTGCCGCTCCGCATCTGCTTCCGCAGCGCAACCTGCTTCTCTGTGCTTGTATGCAGGCAGCTTCCAGACACTGATCTTGCTGCCAGACACAGAATAAACACTGGAAGTGACTTTGCAAAACACTTTCTTTAAAGCACTGTGGGTTTTCCGAGCCACTGTGTTCACGGACTGTTAGTCTCCACCCCCCGGTCCCAGGGGAAATGTAAGCAAGGGAGAGCGGCCGCTCGCGGTGCCCCAGCCAGGGTGGGAGAAAAACAAAATTCCAGTGGTTTCTCCCAAGTTACTGCTCCTCAAAACCACTGAGCAAATTAAGGACTGGGGTTTCAAGATGCTAATCCCCCAAACACACCTCAAAATACTGGAGAAGAGCTGGGGATTTCCCATTTAGTCTCGGAGCGGCTGGGGAAGCCTTCTCTCTTCAGAGCGCCATCTTGGGGCTGCCTTACAAAACATTTTTATCACTCTTAAAAGAAATATAGCACTCTTTAAACAACCATTCCCCACAAACCTTCCTCCAGGTCTTGGAAAACCCCAAAGAGCTTTCTGTCTTCATGGATTTACCTATTCTGCCTATTTCCTATGAATAAAATCATAATTGTATAATATTTTTGACTACTTCTTTCACTGAACGTGGTGTTTGTAGGGTTCATTCATACCATACCTTGTAATCAGTACTTCATTGCTTAATGTTACAGTGTATGGATATGATGCACCTTCTATATGGACCTGTGGGTTTTTAGAGTTTTAGCTCTTATTAATAATGCCATGATAGCTAGTATTGCAACTTATCACAATTTCACCAGCAATATTTTAGAGTTCTTTGAGATAAATAAATAAATATATATATATATATATATATACATACATATATATATATAACCATCCTATTGTTGTGAAGCACTGTTTTGTTGTGTTTTTGATTTGCATTTCCTAACAACTAAAGATGTTGAGCATCCTTATGTTATTATTGGCCATTTTTATAGTATCATCCTTATTCAAGTCCTTGGCTATTAATTAGGGTGTGGTTTTTTCTTTGTTGTTTCAGTAAATACTTCCGTAATGCATGAATACATGATTCACCATTCTATCCTGATCTTAAATTTGTTCAAATACTACAGGGGTTCCCCAGTTCTCTCAAAAAACCATCCCAGATTCCTCATACCCAACAAACATGTTGTTCTTAGCCTCATTATCATTTTATCATTTATACTTTGCAATATCTGTGTGTGTGCATGTGTGTGTATACTAGACGACTGGTGCAGAGTTAATTGCTATTCCACTTCATTTGTGCATATCACTATCTGTCTTCATGTACATGATACTGTGACTCACTGGATTTTCTGTCTGTGTAATGACTGGTAAAACTCCATAATATTTAAGCTTCCAGTCATCAGACACAATCCTGAACCTGATTACACCTTGTACCTGATAGCCCCACAAAGGGATGGAGAAGCCTCAAAGAAGTCAGAGCATGGGTGCTCCTGTTGCTACAGGTATTACTTAAGTTCAGTCCAGGCTGCACAGGGTCTTAGAAGAGTGTCAGAACACTTTACACATATGGTCACATGATTGATTGAGGAATGAGCACATGACTAAAGCCAGGTCAATGAGAGGGTTCTGATACTAGCCTAGAATTACTGGGTTAGTAGTATAAGGAAGAAAGAATATCTTTACCATCTTTTAGTTATTCTCTGAGCTTTTGGGCTAGATCTACAATCAAAATAATATAAGCCTCACTAGTAAAAAGAAAGCATGTATTTTGCTAAATTTATCTTTTCCAGGGAAACATCATAAAAAGATGATTACTGAAGAAATAAACTAAGCAAGTTACTGTTATGCTTTTTAGACACACAAAAGTAAATTCATGCAAATATAGGACAAGTGGATTTATGGACTTGGGTAGTAATTTTTCAGGGTATGTCTAAGAAATATATATAAGTCAATGGGAATTAAAGGGCTCTTTTGATGATTTTATTTATTGAAGTTCATTATAATCCCAAAGACCAGCCTTTGGTGAATAAGGCTTTTTCCACCTTGACATGAGGAGGACATCCCTCTCAAAATATGCTTTATGCTTGCTGCATGTAGGAAAAGACCAACAAAATGGCCTTTTCTGAAGTTGCAGTTCCTGATGAAATTTCAGTTTAAAATCAATATAGCATTTGGCACATTCTAAGATGGCACTTCATTAACTTCTTCATGAGATATAAAGATTATGTAATCAGACATCCTGGGTACACACAGACAAGGAATGGAACCTACAGAACAAAGTAGAGCTGAGGGATGGAAAGAGAGAGACTAATTCACCAGGTTTTCCTAGGTCTCTGGATTTAACCGTGTCTATAGTAAGCTATCTTTACTATGGGAAATCTTAATTTTGTGTGTCAAGAAACCTATTTTCACTTAGGTTGTTTGGCAAGATAGATAACAAAAACAGTACACACAACAGATTAATAAACACTTTTTTTTAAAAAGGGAGAGGGACAGTGAGAGAGAGGGAAAGAATCAATTTTATTTAGTTTTCCATGTGGCTTTCATTTCTCCACACTTCATTGTGTACATGGTGCTGGGGTTCAAACCTGCATCCTTGTGCATGCCAGGCAAGCACTGAAACTGCTGAGCCACTGCTCCAGCCCCTTAACAGACCAAAAGCTGAATTTTATAAAAGACATATTTTAGGAACTGTTGTTCAAATTTTTCTTTTACTTTAAATTAGAAACCTGATAGATGGTTCTTCTGGGCAATTCAGCAGAGAACACCAGGTCATTCTTGCAATGCTATGTATTGTATTGAAAAGGGAAAGTTCTATGAACTGATGCATAAGTGAGCCAATGCTATAGAATCAGACTGGCCTAAAAGTGAGTCAAATCATGGATAGCTCACTTCTTAGTCGTAATTGGGTTTTTTAGAATTTGGTTGATTTCCCAAGTTAGCGGGAATGAGCCAGGGATCCACATCAGCCATTTTTGAAACAACTACATTAGGGATAAATAAGTCAGGGCCTTCTCATGGCCTCTACTCTTGTTATGCAAAGCATGCATGGGGCAGCTTCCATGAAAACCTATGAACTCTGTCTCCTAAAGAAAGTGGGCAATCTTCCCATGAGGGATCATGTTGTGAAGGTTGCATCTAAGAAAGAAATAGAAGAGTTTCTCAACTTTAGTATGTACCACATCATGGGGAACACTTGTGAAAGCAGATGCATGAGCCTCATCCAGCATTCCTGACTCCATACACTAGGGTCCATGAACATGGTTTCCAAGAAGTTTCCTGGTGATGCTGTGGTTACTGTTCTGAATTCCCCTCTTTTACAATCATTGGGGTAGACATTAGCTATATCAGGATTAAGGTGACTGGGAATAGTAGTACAACCAAAGTTGCAGTGATTAAACACACAAATGGGAAGCTTACTTCTCTTTCCCATGTAGAATCATAAACAGATGGTCCAGGCTTGATATGGAAGTCCGCAGGGTGAAAAACCATGACTTCTTCTACCATTTTACTCTGCCATATATTTATTGCCTCCCTTCCCCAGGGCACTTAACTATTCCACAATGGGTTCTTCTCATTGTATCCACAACCCAGACAACAGCAAAGGAAGAGAGAAAAAGAGAAGAACTCCTTCTTTCTCATGTCCTTAAAGGTGCATGAGCCATTTTCATTCAAAATTCCAAAAGATGTATTATATAGATATATTTATTTGTTATACTATATAAAAAGAGATGTACTATATTCATTGATAGAATGGTTTAGCAAATTGTAAGGTTGCCGATTATCTCCAAGTTAGTCAGCTAAACTCAGTTTGAATTAAAATAAAATTAAAGTCAATTTCAGTCAAATTGACTTCAAAAATTTATACAAAAAATCATGTCAAATGGTAAAAGTCCAAAATAGGCAGTTATTTTGAAACAGAGAAAAGAGGTAGGAACATGCTTATTCATACTAAAATGTGTTACAAAATGATATTAGCATAGTGTACAATTAAGGCACCAGCTGCTAATAACCTATGGTGGACAATAAACATTTATTTATAAATTTATTGGGTTCACCCTTCTCCTCCTTCCTTCATAAATCAAGGTAAACTGGCAGAAGAAAGGCTTATTTCCTGTGTATATTGAATCACAGAACCTGTGTTCTAAGGAAATTTGGGCGTGGGGGATCACGGATGAAGGACCATGTTGAAAACAGAGGCAGTAAGTGAATGTGTGCAGGCTGAAGAGGGAGTCCTCTAGCCCTCTGTACCCACCTAGCTCCCTGAGGGCTTCCAGACAACTTTCATTCTCCTCCACTCTGGCCAAAAACTCTAGGTGCCTCTCTGGGGAATCTTGGGAATAAGTCAATTAATGCAACACTAATGCTGCATAACAAACAACTTCAAGCCTCAGTGACATGTCACATAAGCCCAGCTGGGGTAGCTTGGCTTGGAAGCTCTGCTGCACAAGTCTTTCATCCTCCCCCTCCCAGCAGTGGGGCACAGGCTCTGTCTCGGCAATGGCAGAAGTGCAAAGCAGCAAAGATAGTCAAAGACTTTCAAGATCAATCTCAGAACATATACACCATCATTCTACTTTGCTCTCTGGCCAAAGCAAGCCAAATTAACCAAGCTCAAGGTACAAAAAGGTCTGTTCTGTTCTCTTACTGGGAGAAACGGCAAAATTCAGTGGCAAGTGGTATAATTATAGGGTCAACAATGCAATCTACCATAAACCTCATAGGATAAAATTAATGAATACAGATGTTTGGGGCCCTTTATTGAAATAAAACCTCTCTGCCTTATCAACCTATCCTGTATGGTGCCACAAAGTAAGTCCCATCAGTTTCACTAACTTCCTCTTATATTTTTAGGGCTCAAATTTATACATAAATAGAAAAACAAGGATCATACACATTTGTATAAACCTTCTAAACTTAAAAGAAATATTGGGGACAAAAGAGAAAAAGTTATTTTAAAAAACACTACAACTATTAACCTAAGAACAGTAAAATAATAAAAAAATGAAAAAAGTGTACTATAAAAGTAAAAACTATTAAGAGGATGAGAAAGACAGGGGATGTCGAGGAGAGGAGAAAGTATAACAAAAACAGAGAGATGGAAAAGAGTGTAAAAAATCTTCAAAAAATAGTCAGTCTGTAATCTGGCTAATAGAATTTCTAGGAGCAGAAAACTAAGACTATGGAACAGTAGAAATTATTAAATAATTAAAAATGATTATATTTTCCAGAGTTGAATGATATGAATTTCTAAACTAATATGGTAATCAAGTACCCAATGCAATGAACGTAAAAGAAAAGGAAGGAAAGAAGGGAAGAAGGGAAGGATGGAAAAGAATGAGAAAGAAGAATGAAGGGAGAGGGAAAGGAGAGACAGAGTGAAAATCCCAAATCTATATTTTCCATCCTGTACTTTCAGAATATCATGGATAAAGAGAATATTTCCAGAGAGGAGAAAAATAGGTCACAGTTCAGAGACAGAGGAAACAGATTAAAATAAGACTTGAAGAATAATTTGAGGAAAATTTCTTTTCTTTTTTTAATAAAGAGAGAGGGACAGTGAGAGAGAGAGAGAAAGAGAGAATCAATTTCATTTAGTTTTTCACATGGCTTTCATTGCTCTGACATTTAGTTGTGTATGTGATGCTGTTGTTCAAACTCACATCCTCGCACATGCCAGGCAAGCACTGTAACCACTGAGCAACCACTCTAGCCCTAGAAAAAAGTCTTTAATATTTGGAGGGAATATAATTTTCAATCTAAAATCTGACACTCTGTACTCAGGTTTATCTTCAGGTTTTTAAAATCTTTCACCTTTTACTAAAATTTGATATTCTAAAATTATCAGATTTCTAGGTAGAATGAAGTCATCTTCAGACATGCAAGTCTCTACAATTTATATCCGTGCACCTCTTTGCTTTTCCACATATAACTGACATTATTTTTTATTGGTGCTTTATAGTTTTACATAGTAAAGGGATTTGTTATTACACATTCTTTCATGCATTCATTAAAACAATATACTTTGGTCCCATTCCTTCCCCAGTACTGCCCCTTCCCACCCTCTCTCTGGTCTCTTATCTCCACTGATCTCCCCTTACATTTATACATTTATGTATATATAATGTTTTTTTGTATTTTCCAGATTTGAATGACTACATGGGCCTACTATACATCTTAGGGATGCAGAGTATACCTTACAGTATTTATAGCCCCCTTTTCCCTCTCCATCCCTCCCTCCCTCCTCTCTTGTCCCCCCCCCTACACAATAACTAGACTTCCTCCAGATTATATGTTACTACAAAGTTGATGGGTTAATTATATAAGCTTGATTTTCTCTCACATTTTCTTTTGCTTTACTCTAGTTTTCACATGTGAGAGAAAACATTCAGCCTTTGAGTTTTAAGTATGACGAATTTTACTCAAAGTAATTTTCTCCATTTCCATCCATTTACCAGAAAGGCCATGATTTCATTCTTTTAAATAGCAAAGCAGAATATATATATATATATATATATATATATATATATATATATATATATATCATAGTTTCTGGATCCATTCCTCCAGTGATGGGCATCTGAGTTGATTCCATAATTTAGCTATTTAATTATGCTGTTATAAACACTGATATAGCTGTGTTACTGTAATATACTCATTTTATTTCTTCAGGAAAAATACCCAGGAGTGTGATAGCTGGGTACAGTCATGCACCCTTTTCTAGGAAGCCATCATTGGATGTGCTCTATGGAAATGAGAAACTTATCCAAGAAAGAGGGAGATCTGGCGTGTAGCACTGTACTCTTGTCATTTGGCAAAGGTATCAGTGTAAAATTTGAATCAGGATCTAACAGAAAACTTAAAACTTGGATGAAAAAGCACCTGTCAAAAAAAGCAGATTAAAAACAAACCAAAACCTTTCATTTCCCAGAATGCCTGTCATTGTCCATGATGATTTTGGTCCTGTTGCCAAATGAGAACTTACATGAGACATCAGAGACATTGGGAAGTCTTCCCACAGTCAGATATGGAGGCATATACACACAGAAGGGTCTGGAACCTTCTAGCATTTTCTTCCTCTCCCTGCTCTGCATTCAGAACCACTTGATTTTTGTGCACCCAGCTAGGTCTTTCCTAGCCTCTCATGACCTTTCACCACACACTGTCATGTCTGCAAATTCCAACTACTTCTCCCAAGAGGACTATTGTGGACTATTCAGTGCTGTTTCCTGGGTCCTTTATCACCTTCTTCCAGATCCTCTCTTCTCTAGCTGATGGCACAGTTGCACAAGGTCCAATTCTTACAATGAATTCTTTATCCTATAGCATCTCTGCACCCCTGATGAAAGCTGGCTAGCTCCATATGGGATCTAATAGGAGAGAAATCCGCCAAGGGGAGGGGAAGGAAATGGTGAGGGACACTAGAATCAAGACTTGTAGCAGTCATGAGAGCCCTGAATGCAGATGAGGGAAAGGTAGCAAGATTTCGGGGGGGGGGGATCATCCATTATCCTAACTTATAAAAAGTTTGCAGATGAATTAATATAGATAAGTCAATCACTAGCTCCAGGAAGCTATAAGGAAGTCCATGAATGGAAGTGTACTAACAATATACTGTTTTTGAGCCAGGAACAGTATACATGATCACAATGGTATGACACTGATTACTAATTTTACCTTTAAAAGTATAACTATACCAAGGGGGGGCATCTATAACATGGCATCAGCCTTGGCTAACTCTGTAAACATAAATTTGTTCTTGATTGTTTGATAATGATTCCCCCTCAATTGTAATTCCATATTCATATAATAAAAAAGTATGACTATAACTATACTGAGAAGAAGGTAAAAGCCAGGAAAAGGTAAGTCTTCATCTGTATGGAAAGAAGTCTATAGAGAATGAAGGTAGAAAATCAGAATTTCCATGATTGCATGCAATTGAGGTAAACTGTATAAAAGTTAAAAGTGGTTGTCTCCATGATAAAGTAATCTGTTGGGAGGGAATAAAGCAGAGGGTGCTGGTTGATTTTACTTTTTGTTTACTTACTGTTGAATAAATTTTTAACTAGTTTCATGACGTTCTTTTATATTAACATTAAAATAAAGAGCTTAAAGTTCTCAAGCTAAAATGAAAGATTGCTGTGAAATGAAAGACTACCATGAAAAAGTTAAAAGTCAGATGACTATTTGTCAAAGGGTATTTGCAAAACTTTTTTCCAAGGAAGTCAGACAAGAGGCACAATTATCAGTAGAAAACTAGACCATGAAGAGAATGGGCATATTGTCACAGCCAGTATGCACTGAAGAGAAGAGATGGAAGACACTGAGAAGGTCCCAGAACCAGCACCTTCCTGGCCCACAAGTCCACCAAGAGCCATAGCAGGGAGGCCCTGTGGTGCTGTCTCTTCACCTGACAGGAACCCAGAAGACTTGCCCAGGTATACTCAGCAAAAAACAAGAGGCTGAGCGCAGGTTAGGTTGGCAGTGCCACTGTGGAGAGCAAGCTGTCAGGACCTAGTGGCATGAAGTAGTGACCTGTCCTATAAGTCATCAGGGCCACCCAGGATATGTGTCCTGGAGAATGCCTCTCACAGCTGTGTGAGGGCATCAGCACACCATTGGTCCTGGCATGAGTGCTGTGGAGAATTACTAGAGATGACAAGGAACTTAACTCATCAATGAAGAAGATAGGGGATGTGCTGGTCATGGGTCTCTATAGAGTCAGTTATTATTCTGTCAAAGTTTGTGTATATTTCAACATTTTTTTCTAATGAAAAGGGCTTTCATAATGCTGTGTGGGGAAAAAATAGGGAATTGGGTTGTGCTCTCAGCATGGCCCTCAGCCACATTCTGAAGTCAGAACATGAAGACTAAATCATGATCTGACCTCAATTTCAAGTCTCCTCATGGGAAGATGAGTGAGAAACAACCAGGTTGTCTGGAGAGGGGCAGAAACTGCAGGCACTCCTTACATGTAGAAAGGTAACAGGTAGTGTCTTGACATGAGGAACCCACATCATGGCTAAGAAATGCCATCAGACGTGGCAGTGGGTACAGCCAGAGATGGCTGGTTTGCAGCAGCCTGAACTAATTGAGTCTTCTAAACATAACTAAGGGACTGGAGAGGTGGCTCAGTGGTAAGCACTTGCCTGGCATGCACAATGGTGGGTTTGATTCCCAGTGTCAGAGGAGCCCACAATGGGCAGGGGTCCATTCTCATACACAGTGATTTCTCTTAGAAAAACTCCTCTGTCCCAGGAAGTTTCAGACACAGAATGGAAGGGCTTGAATTATGAGCACAGGTTGGGAAGCTGAGCCAATGGCAGGAAGATAGGAGCAGAGATTGGTTGAGGTACCTCATGGATGCTTCCCTAACCCAACCTGCTAACCCTCTACATCTGGTCCTCATTAAAAGAAATACTTTCAACCAATCAAATATAAGTTTAAAAAAAGAGAGAGGGAGAGAGAGACAGAGAATCGATTTTACTTTTCACCTGGTTTTTGTTGCTCTGAAACTTAGTTGCATATGTGGAGTTGGGGTTCAAACCCAGGTACTCACACATGCCAGGCAAAAACAATACTGCTGAGCCACTGCCCCAGCCTCAAATACAAATTAATAGACAAGTAAAATGAAATCCAGTAGAGTAGAGGAAGGAGAATTGGAGGGGGACGAAAGGATGGGAAGGAAAAAGGGGTGATAAATGGGAGGGATCATGAACTGAAATCAATTTTCATGCATGAATGTATTTGTCAGGATGAACTGAACTAATATGTATAACAATAAAACTATAATAATAATAATAGAATGATTTTCCTTCTGCTAAGGAAGGACACCTAGGGTAGAAAGGCAGAGAATGTGGGGAGCCAGTCTGCATCATCCAGACCCCATGGGTCTGCCTGTGACAACATGAGCTGCTCTTATTAGAGGCTGATAACAAGATGGAGTTGGAAGAAGGACCATACTAGGGGTTATCTTTGGGCCAGGACAGACTCATAGGCCCTGAGTATTGGATTCTCTCCCTGGCAGGAGGCAAACAGCAGGACTTTCCCCTTCTTTCATCACCTGTGAGCCTGGAGAAGACAAACTGATCCCTGGGTAATAGTGGCCCTTGTGACATCATGGCTATCTCCTACTTCACCAGCTGTCCTCCTCAGGCTGGAGTTAGAGAAACAGTAACCAGTGGGGGATGATTACCTGACCCTCTGCCCTGCCATCATGGGCTGTAGGAGCAGTGTAAGACTCCATTAGTCTCATTCACCGGAGGATGGGGAGATGTCCCATGTCAGAAGGAAGCCATGCATGACTCCAAGGGAGTCATGAGGAGTGGGGATGTGGGGACATGGCCCAGAAGTTAGTCCTTACCTCTGTTCTCCCATTCTGATTGCAGAAATCTGGTCAAGATAAGGATGAAGCAGAGAAATTAAAGGGACAAGAGGTAGGCGCAAAAAAAAAAAAAAAAAGCCAGAAATCATTGATTCTCTGACCCCAGGGTGCCTGGAAGCGGAGGAGCCATCCCTGCTCCCATTGGTGTTGGCTGAACATTCCTCTCCTGGACCCTAAACCCCTTACGTATCCTGGGTGAACTGTGCAAAGACCACATGACAGTTGGGTTGTCAGTGCAGTGTGAAGTAGAAAGGTAGATAAAAGTAGGACAGAGCCTAGAAAGAATATGGAGTGACTGGGAGGTAGAGGTAGACATCACCAGAAGTGACATAAAAGAAGACCCCAGAATGGACAAGACTGAAGTGGAGGCAAAACCCCACTCAGCTCTCCTGGGTCCTCAGAACCACAAGGGAAAGATCTTACTGTTAGAACTCCTGTGTTTGATGATGACAAATTCTCTTGGGATCCTATGCTTTGCTTGGTTAGTTGCTTCCTGTCATACTATTTTGGAGAAAAGGTTCATAAGCCTCCCACTTCCCCCCTCCTCCTCAGTACCAACCTCAAGTGTGCTAAACACAAATAGGGCTCGCTTGCTCTCCCCTCCCTGCCTGCCCTATGCACAGCACCATTCTCAATGAGTTCAATATTGACTGACTGGTGCTCCCAAACCACTTGCCTCTCACTTCCAATTACTCTAACTCCCTCCTGCCTCAGTCACCCAACCTTGTAATCACACCTTAGGCCATTACTTCTGGAATGGTCCTGGGGAAGGAATCATTTTCAAAATGTCTAATTCACCACCAAGCAGTTATTTTTTAAAACAATAAAGAAGAGTTTTGAGAAATATTTATAGGGGAAAGACACACAAAATATTAGTCTTATTTTTAATTATGAGATTGAATATCCAATATACCTATTTCAATTTGCTATGTAAGTTTCTACATTTTTATTCCCAGGCTCTGTACTTATCTAACTGATCACAGGTGCAGAGTTAAAGGAGACATCAACCAGGAAACATCAATGGTGAAGAAAAGGGACTTCCCACACACCACAGCAAGACCTCTCTAGACAAAGCAGAAGGGAAAGGGCAGAAGAACATGAAAAATCCTTTAGAAATAGCTGTTCCACTCCAGCCAAACACCACAGAAGTGCCTGGGCCTCACCCTGAGCCATGCCAGTCAAGGCAGAGTGAGCAGCCTAGACTTCTACTCTTCCAAGGGTGCAATGAGATCTTACAACCCTTCTGCTGGATGGTTTCAAAGAAATTGAGTAGGTGAGTGTGGGTGTAAAGTTTTACAATGTGGGGAGAATTCACATATTTACTAAACCATGAGCATTAGTTGTCTCTCCATTTATTTAGATCTCTCTTTTTTTCTTCAGTGTTTTGTAGTTCCTAACCTATAAATCCTGTACATGCTTTGTTAGTATTTCAATTATTTTTTTTAAAGTTTTTTTTTTTTTAAAGAGAGAGGGACAGTGAGAGAGACAGAGAAAGAGAGAAACAACTTTATTTGGTTTTTCACATGGCCTTAGTTGCTCCAATACTCAGTTGTGTACATGGTGCTGGGGTTTGAACCCGGGTCTTCGTGCTTGCCAGGCAAGCGCCAAAACCGCTGAGCCACCGCTCCAGCCCCAAGTATTTCAATTATTAAAGCTATTGTCAATGATATTTATTTTTAAATTTAAGGAACCATGGAGCTCATTGAAAGTATGTCGGTTAATGTCCTGTGACCTTGATGAGTTCATGTATTTTTAGAATGGATATTTATTTCTTTTTGTGGATTGCTTGAGATCTTATACCTGTGCGATCTTGCCATCTGCAAAGATAGGGAATTTTCTTTTTTACTGTATGATCAGTGTGCTCTTACTTCCTTGCCGTGCCTCATTGTATTGGCTACAACTTTCAGCACTGTGTTAAATAAGATAGAGAAGACTTGACATCCTACTTTGTTCCCAATTTTAGTGAAAAAGCATTCAGTATTCATTATTAAATATAATATTAGCTGTAGAGTTGCTTATTGATGTTCTCTTTACAGTAAAGGGAATCCCCCTCTATTTCTCTTATCAGAGACATTTTTTAATCATGAATAGCTAAATTACATCAAATTTTCTTTGATACCAGTTGAAATGATGATGGCATGGTTTTTCTGCTTTGAACATGGTACATTGCATCAACTGGTTTTCAAATATTGGACTAGGTTATACCCAACTAGATTATGCTATATGATTTTATGTATTATTGAATTATTTTGTAATCTTTAATAAAGTGTTATTTTTAAGAATTTTTCATCTGTATTCATGAAGATTATTGGTCTATGGTTTTCTCTTTTCTATGTTTTTGTAGGTTTGGGATATCAAGATAATAATGGCTTAATTAAATGAACTGAGAAATACTACCTGTTCTGTTTACTGGAAGACATTGAGTAAATTGGTTTTCATTCTTTTAACAATTTAACAAAGTTCTCCGGTGAAATCTGGAGATTGGCAGGAGAGTTAGAGCTTTATGTTATCCATAGCAGTTAGGTTCATCCTGATAAACTCACACATGCATGAAAATCAATCTCAGTTCATGATTCCCCTTTTCACTATCCCTTTTCCCTCTAATTCTTCATCCCCTGCCCCTTCCACTTCCTCTACTCTTCCTCTTCCTTTAGCTCATATGTTAATTTGTATTTGAGTGGTTCTTTATGTAATCTTATCCTTCCCTCCCACTTTATTTTACTCTAGTTTCCAAATATGAGAGAAAATATTCAACCTTTCAGTTTCTGAATTTGGCTAATTTCGTTTAGCATTACAAACTCCATTTCCATCCATTTACCAGCAAAGGCCATTATTTCATTCTTTTAATAGCTGAGTAGAACTCCATTATATATATCTACCATAATTTCTTAATCCATTCATCTAATGACAGGCATATGGGTTGATTCCACAATTTGGCTATTGTGATGTGGTTGTATCACTGTAACATACCAATTTTAGTTCTTTTGGGAAAATATCCAGGAGTGAGCTACCTGGGTCATGTGGTTATTCCATTCCTAGTTTTTTGTGGAATCTCCGTATTGCTTTTCAGAGTGGTTATACTAGTCTGCAGTCTGGGGGAAGTTTTTGAATGAATTTAGTTCTTTCATAGATAAAGAGCTATTCAATTATCTCTTTCATATTTGGTAAACTCTTGATAACTTGTGTTTTTTGAGATATTGGTCTATTTAATCTAAGTTACCAAATCTATGAGTGTAGAGTTGTTCATTGTATTTTCTATTTTGGGTGTCTATAGGATCAGTATTGATAACTCTTACCTTATTCCTGATATTGATTACATGTGCCTTCACTTTTTTCTTTAGCAATTCTTGGTAGAAGTTTGTCAGTTTTATTGATCATTACCTAGAATCAGCTCTTTATTTCACTGATTCTATTAACTTTAGTGTTTTGAAATTTATGAATTTCTCCTATTATCTCTATTATTCTGTTCACAATGTTCATTCTGGTTTATTTTGCTCTTCTTCCTCTCTCATTTTAAAATGAGAATTTAGATTATTAATTTAAGATTATTCCATAAATTCCCCTCTTGGCACAGCTTTAGCAGTCCCTCACAAATTTTTATGTTGTGTATTCATTATTATTCAGTTCATTTTATTTCTAACAATTCCTCCTTGTGATTTCCTCTTTGATACACGGATTATTCAGAAGAGTGCTATTGAATTCTATTTTTGGCAGGAAGAGCATGGAAGTGACACCATGTTCTCATAGCATCCCTGCAGGGAGTGCCTGAATTCAGTTTGTGCCATTGTCATGTGGTTCACTCTAATCACCTGATTGATTTGGCATCTCCCAGATGCCTTCACTTATAGGAATCTTATTCCCTTGACAAAAAAGAAGTATCCAATGAGAAACTGCTTTGAAATACTTAAATATATTTATCCTTGCCAAATTTTCAAATTGAATCTGTATGGAACATTGGTTTTATACTACATACTTTGGATAATAAAACTTTAATATCTTTATGCTTTGATGCTCAAATGACTCAGATTATCCAGTCAGAGTCTGACTTTCTATGTTCTTTTGACTTGTGGTCCTCATTCTTCAGTCGCTTATTTTCTGACTCAAATATATGTTCCAATTTCCTCTTGTACTTTCCTGCAACAGATCAGGAATTGGCCATTTCTCCATGCTTCCTTTCAGTGGGAACCAACTAGAAGTTGAATGCCAGCACCAGGGATGCTCATTAATATTGAACTGCTACTGCTCACAGGCCAGTCAGTGGACTGAGCTGTTGTGTATATGCCTGGACATTTGAACACAGCACACACATACTTATGTCTAATTTTTTTAAATCTAGAAGATTACACTGATACCTCTAAACCGAGTACAAAATTAAAGTGGTCATTCTCATTTTCTTCTTTCCTTATTTCTAATCCTTATATCCAAGAGACTCCTGGTTCCCATTATTCAAAATTAGATTTCTAATTTGATTAATCTTCCTCTTTTGTAACCAATCTTCCATTGCTGCTGGTGCCCCTCACCCATGCGTCAACCTTCCTCATCCTATTTAGGCTCTGACTCCCTGTGTCAAATGACCCTCTATGTGGAGACCCAGCCTTATCCTGATTAGGCTCCATCATCACCATGCTAGGCCATGCCACACATGGATGTCTTCTCACCTCGCCAGGTTCCCACACTGTATCATGCAGCTTCTACACATAGAAACATTCCTCATAGCTGGTTGGGCTCCTATTCCCTTCATTGTTCTGCATATCTGTGTAGATGCTCCCTTCATCAACCTGTGCTGACTGAGAATGTCAGGACACCCTTGAATGACTAGCCTCCTCATAGTGCTTAAGTTTTATATTCCTACAGCCACAAATGCCTCCTCATTTCACCGGTATGGTAGGCATTGCTGATATGACCTTGCACCCATGTGCAGGCCTCTCCCTCTGCCAGTACTCTCTGTTGGCACCCTTTCCATGCCAATGCATTGTTCTCCCTTCCTGGCATCCTCACTGACTCTGTGCCATGGTGAATCCACCATCCCTGGGTACACCTATGTTGGACTGCACAACGTAACTTTTAATTCAGAATGGAAAAGGAAGAAATTATGTGAAGGAGAAGAAGCTATGCTATTTTTCTTTTTCAATCCAACAAGGAAAGAAAAAGAGACTACCGTTATGTAGAACTAAAAGCTGCTTCATGTTTTTACCCCAAACCTTAAGGAAACATAAACATACACAGTAAACTCAAAAACTGTTCAAATGAAAATGAAGTGTTTAAGCACAGGCTGAGGACTTTCTCTCCCTCTACAAATTCAGCAGAGGGTGATCACCTGAGCTCTGCCCTGATACCATAGGCGGTCAATGCAGTGTAAGACTCACCAACCTTGCTCACCTCCAAGTGGAGAGATGTCCCATGTGAGAGGGAAGACCTGCATGATTCCATGTAACCTGGGCAAGGCATGGGGAGTGGGACATGGGGATATGGTCAGTAGTTGGTCCTCACCTCTGTCTCCTCATTCTGATTGCAGAAATCTCATCAAGGTAAGAATGATGCAGAGACACTGCAGCAACACAGGGTAGGCAAAAAAGCCAGAAACTGACTGACCCCCAAGGTTCCTAGAAGTGAAAGAGCCATCACTGCTCCCACTTGGGTTGGCTGCACATTCCTCTCCTGGCCCCTAAGTCATCCCTTCCCTATCCTGGGTGAACATGTGACCACATGAAGATTGGGTCATCTCAGTGCAGGAGATGGAAAGGTAGGACAGGGCCCAGAAAGGATGTGAAGGTAGGAGTAGACATTTGCAGAAGTGAGGGAAGGGAAGACTCCAGAGGGCTGTGGTGCAGCATGAGGCCTGGTGAGGCAGTACCACGGGCTGGTTTAGAACTGGGATGCAGCCCAGAAATGCAAGGGTTCTTGCTTATGAGTATTCCTTGACTCCTCACACCCATGGAGGGTCTTCTGGATCAGAGTGCACTTGACCTGGTCCACGAAACTGTGAAGTCCACAGGGAAAGCACATACCCACTTCATAGACAGATTCTGTGGCACAGAGTGTGAGCAGATGTGTTCATATCCAGAATATTTACACATTTTATACACATTTTATATTATTTTGTTAAAATCTTGTAAGGTTGTTCAAAAATAAAATTAAAAAAAAAAAACAAAAAAAAACAAAATCCCACCAAGCTCCCCTGCATTCTCGGAATCACCATGGAAATGTCTATTAGAAATACCATCATCAGGCTGGAGTGGTGGCTCAGCAGTTACGGTGCTTGCCTAGCATGCACGAGTATGCGAGTTCAAACCCCAGCAGCACGTAATAACGAAGTGTCCAAGAAATGAAAGTCACATGAAAAACTAAATAAAAATTGCTTCTCTCTTTCTCTTTCTCACTGTCCCCTACTTCTTTAAAAAAAAAAAAAGTGTCATCATCAACCCATGTTTGATGATGACAAATTCTCTTGGCTTTGCTTGGTGGGCTGCTTCCTGTACTGTGTTGGAAAAAAGGTTCCAAGCTTCCTCAGTACCAGGCTTCCAAGGTCCTGAGGAGGTGCTAAACACAAATAGGGCTCCTGTGTTATCCCTTCCCCCCATGCATGGCACCATTCTCTTTTTCTAAGGGAGAGAAAGAAAGAATATTATTTATTTTTTTAATCTGTTTTTTTGTTTTTCTGACACTTAGCTGTGTATGTGGTACTGGAGTTCAAACCCAGGTCCTCATGCATGCCAGGCAAGCGGTCTACCACTGAGCCACCTCTCCAATCCCATGGCACCATTCTCAATGACTTCAATATGGACTGAATGGTGCTCCCAAACCACTTGCCTCTCATTTCCAGTGACTCTGACTCCCTCCTGCCTCAGTCACCCACCCTTGTAATCATACCTTAGGCCACTACTTCTGGAGTGGTCCTAGGGGAGAGATCATTTTCAAAACATCTAATTCTCCACCAAACAGTTCTTTTTTAAAACTATAAAACAATTTTGAGACATATTTATAGGGGAAAGGCATATAGAATATGACATTTTTAATCATGGTACTGAATATCATGTATAACTATTTCAATTTGTTATACAAATTTCTATATGTTTATTCTGACACTCTGTACTGGTCACAGGCGCAAAGCTAAAGAGGCTGTCAATCAGGAAACAGCAATGGATGAAGACAAAGAGACTTCCCACATACCACAGCAAGACACTCTAGCCAAAACACCAGGGAAAGGGCAGAAGAACATGAAGAATCCTTTAGAAATAGCTGTTCCACTCCAGCCAAACACCACAAAATACCTGTGGCCCCACCCCAATCCTTGCCAGTCAAGGCAGAGTGGAGTATGTATTTTCACTCTTCCAAGAATGTAATGAGAGGGGCTGGAGCGGTGGCTGGGCGGTTACAGCGCTTGCCCAGTATGCGCAAGAACACAGGTTCAAACCCCAGCACCCACATACACAACTAAGTGTCAGAGAAATGCTAGCCGTGTGAAAAACTCAATAAAAATTGATTCTGTCTCCTCTCTCTCTCTCTCACTGTCCTTCTCTCTTAAAAAAAAAAAAAAAGAATATAATGAGATCCCCTAACCCTCCTATTAGAGGTTTCAAAAAAATTGAGTAGGTGACTATGGGTGGAAAGTTTTACAATGTGGAGAGAATTCTCATATGTAACATGTTGAGTCTTCCAATCCATGAGCATGATTTGTGTCTCTATTTACTTAGATCTCTGATATTTTCTTCAGTGTTTTATAGTTCCTACCATCCAAAGCCAGGACATGCTTTGTTATGTTTATAACTATGTATTTCTTTTATTAAAGCTATTTTCAATGATATTTATTTTTAAATTTTGGGAACCATGAAGCTCATTGTTACTCTGTAGGATAATAATTGGTTTTCGTTTGTTTTATGTTGTATAACAATGATGAAGTCCCTTATTAGTTTTGGAAGCATTTTTTTTTGGTAGATTGCCTGTTATTCTCTACATATCCAATCATGTGCTTTTCAAAGATGACAGTTTTCTTTCTTACTTTATGATGAGTGTGCCCTTACTTCCTTTTCTTATTTTATTTCACTGGCTACAACTTCCAGCACTGTGTGGGAAAACATTGTTTTCACTATGAAATATCAAGTTCACTTCAGGGTTTTTGTCAATTCTGTTTTTAAAGTGGAGAAACTTCCTTTCTATTCCTATTTTTTCTCAGAGTTTTTATATGAATGGTTGAATTCTGTTGCTTGCTTTTTTGACATCAATTGAAAGGATGATTTGGTTTTTCTTCTTTAGTCTGTGAACATGGTGAATTACATTGACTTTGAATTCTGAACTAGGCTGGAACCAAGTAGATCATGGCATATGATTCTTTTAACAGGTTACATAATTGTTTTAATAACATTTAATAAAATATTAATGTTAAAGACTCTTGTGTCTGTATTCATGAGGAATATTGGCCTGTGATTTTCTCTTATCAGAATTTTTTTCTGGCTTTGGTATCAAGATAAGAGTGATTTAATTAAATGAATTGAGAAGTATTACCTGTTCTTCTACTGCCTGGAAAACACCATTAAACTATTTTTCATTCTTTGAAATAGTGACAAAATTCTCCAGTGAAACCTGGAGATTATGTTTTGGTTGTATTTTTTAAATTATTAATTCATTTATTTTATAGTTACAAAACTATTCAGTCATCTATTTCATACTGGGTGAGTTCTGATAGCTTTTTTATAGAAATATTGGTCCATTTAATCTAAGTTGCCAATTTTTTTGTGTAGAATTGTTGTTCACAATATTCCTTTTTTTTAAATCTTCTTTGGTGTCTTATGGGGTTTAGTGATAGTCACTGATTCATTCCTGATACTGATAATAAGAGTTATTCATTGTATTCCATTACCCTTTTTGGCATCTACAAGGTCAGTTGTGTTATCCACTGTTTTAGCCCTGAAATTATGTTTCTCCCCATAAGTCACTCTTAGTAGAAGTCTGTCAATTTTATTAATCTTTTCCTAGAACCAGTTCTTTGTTTCACTAAATTTAGGCATTTTCCCTTGTTTTCAATTTTATGGATTTGTGCTATTTTCTCTAGTATTTTCTTTACTATGTTTGCCCTGAATTATTTTGCTTTTCTTCCTCTACTTACAATGGGAATTTAATCTAAAGCTATTAGATTATTATTGATTTAAGGTATTCTATAAATTTCCCTCTCAGCTTAGTTTTATCAGCCTCCTTCACAAATTGTGATACATTGTATATTCATTATCAATCAATCTATTGGGGGTTTGAATCCAGGGCCTCTACATGCTAGGTAAGTGTTCTGCCATTGAGCTAAATATCCAGCTCTTTTTATTTTTATTTTGAAACAGGGTCTGGCTAAGTTACCCAGGGTGGCCTTGAACTTATGACCCTCCTCCCCAGTAGCTGGGATTACAGATGTTTTCCACCACATGGCTAATACATGGTGTTTCTAAAAATCCCTCCCTATGCCTTCCTCTCTGATACACGGATTATTCAACAATGTATTTGAGTTCTGTGTTTGTCAAGAAGAGCATAGAAGTGATACTGTGTTCTCACAGTATCTCTTTGGGGAGTGCATGATTTCAATTTGTGCCTTAACATATGGTTCACTCTGATTGTGTGATTAAATTGGTGTCTTCCAGACATCCTCACTCTAGGATTACTTCCATTGCTAAGTAAGAAGCATGTGGAGGAGATACTTACTTTATCTGTATCCTTGACAAGTTTTTGTTTTTATCAGTGCATTATAGTTTTACATAATTATGGGATTAATTTTGATATATTCATAAATGCATATAATTTACTCCATTTCAAAACCCAATATTCCCTCCTTTCCTTCCCTTCTACCTCCCCCAACTCTGTGTCTGTACTCTATTAATGTATTTATACATAAAAGAGGAATTCTTTGTGATATAACCAGATATACACATAGAATAATTCGGTCAATTTCCTTCTGCAGTCCCTCCCCTTCTCTATTTCTCCTTCCTTCCCCCTTGATTCCCTTCCTCTACTCTTCCTTCTGTTTTCGTGAGATATCCCTTTTTAAAATTCCTTGTTCTTCTCTAGCTTCATTTATGAGAAAAAACATTTAACCTTTAACTTTCCGGGCCTGGCTTATTTAGCAGCATAATGTTTTCCAGTTCCATCCATTTAACAGCAAATGTTATAATTCCATTGTTCTTTCTGTTTGAGTAAGGCTCCATTGTGTATACGCAACACATTTTCTTTATCCGTTCATCCATTAAGAGACACCTAGCCTGATTCCATAACTTGGCTATTGTGTATTGTGCTGCTGTAAAGATTGATATGCATGTATCATTGTAGTATGCTGATTTTAGTTTTTTTGGATAAATACCACAGAATGGGATAGCTGGGTAATATAATGGGTTCATTCCTAGTCTTTCAAGAAATCTCCATACTGTTTTCCAAAGCGGTTGTACTAATCTGCAGTCCCATCAAAAATATACAAGTATACCTTTCCCCCCACATCCCTCGCCAGCATTTTCATTATTTGTACTCTTGGTGATTGCCATTCTATTTGGAATGAGATGAAATCTCAATGTAGTTTCTTTATTGAAGATTTTTTCATATAATTGTTGACCATTTATGTTCTTTTTGGAGAAATGTCTATTTAGTTCATTTGCCCATTTATTGATTAGGTTATTTGGGGGTTTAGTGTTAAGCTTTTTAAGTTCTTTATATATGTTGGATGTTAATCTCCTGTCAGAAGAGAAGCTGGCAAAGTTTTCTCCCATTTTGTAGGCTCTCTCTTCATGCTCTTAGTTGCTTCTTTTGTTGTGCAGAATCTTTATAATTTGAAATCATTCACTTATTGGTTCTTGGTTTATTTTTTGAACTTTTGGAATCTTATTAAGGAAGTCAGTGCCTGTGCCAAAATGTTGGAGTATTTCCCTGACGCTTTCTTCTACCACTTAGTGTGTCTGGTCTAACTCCTAAGTGTTTGACACACTTTGAGTTGATTTTTTTGTGCAAGGTGAGAGATAGGGATCTAGTCTCATTCTTTATATACGAATATCCAGTTTAACTTATTTATGTCAGTATAGAATGTTTTTTATTATTTCAGCATATTCTTTTTTTATAATTTTTTTTATTAGAAGAATATAGAAATACAGTTGAGGGGGAAATCAGCATATTCTTACATATGGGAGGGATTCATTGTTGCACATTCATATATGCTACATATTGACAAAGTTACTTGAGCCTGATACTTATCCAGTTTCTCCTCCCCCACACCTTTGCCCACTCCCCACTCTCTTGTCTTCAATGTAATACCCCCATTACATTTTTAAATGTCCACACATATGTATATTAATTTTTGAATTTTCAAGATTTCAATGCCTGCATCAATATTATTTGGCTTCTCTGGGGAGCCAGTTGTACCATACAGAATTAATAACCCCCATTTTCTCTCCCTCTCCACCCTCCCTCTCTATCTGCCATCTTCCCCACCCCCTTCACAGCTATAGTCTCCCCAGATTATGTGTTACTTCAATTTTGGTGTGTCTAGTAAATAAACTTGATTTTTTTCCCATTTCCATCCTTTCGCCTGTAAAAGCCATCATATCATTCTAATAGCTGAGTAGAACTCCATTGTGTGTGTGTGTGTGTGTGTGTGTGTGTGTGTGTGTGTGTGTGTATCACTGTTTTTGGAGCCATTCATCCAGTGAGAGGCATCTGGGTTGATTCCATAATTTAACTATTGTAAATTGAGCTGTTATAAACATTGATGTAAACTGTGTATTTGTAATATGCTGAATCTAGCTCTTCTGGGAAAATACCCAGGACTAGGATAGCTTGGTCATACAGTGATACCATGCTTAATTTTTTGAGGAGCCTCCATACTGCTTTTCAGAGTGGCTGTACCAGTCTGCAATTCCTCCAAAGATGTGTTAGTGTTCCCACAACTCCTCCAAACATCTGTTATTGTTTGTATTCTTCATTTTTGCTATTATGACTGCAGTAAGGTGAAATCTTAATGTTGTTTTAATTTGCATTTCTCTGATTGCTAATGATGATGAACATTTTCTTGTATATTTATTGGCTTTTTGAACTTTCTGTTGAGAAGTTTCTGTTTAGATCCATGGCCTAGGGCTGGGATGTAGCTCAGTGGCAAAGCGTTTGCACAGCATTCGCAACGTCCTGGGTTCGACCCCCAGTTCCAAAAAAACAAATAATAAACTCCAGCCAAAAAACAAGAAAAAGTCTAAAAAAAAAGAAAACAACAAAAGACAAAAAAAAAAAAAAAAAAAAAAAAAAAAAAAAAAAAAAAAAAAAAAAAAAAAAAAAAAAAAAAAAAAAAAAAGATCCATGGCCTATTTATTTATTGGATTGTTTGTGGGTTTGGTATAAAGTCTTTTGAGTTCTTTGTATATTCTGGATATTAGCTCCCTGTCAGAGATGTAGCAGGACATGATTTTCTTCCATTCTGTAGGTTCTCTCTTAACACATTTGACTAATTCCTTGGATGTGCAGAAGTTTCTTAATTTAATGGCATCCCACTCATTGAATCTTGGCTTTAATTCCTTCTTGTTAAAGAAGTCAGTGCTTACACTGATGTGATGGAATGTTGATCCTACTTTTTCTTCTAATAGTTGTAATGTTGTTGGTTTAATTTCTAAATCTTGGATCCATTGCAATTTGATTTTTGTGCAAGGTGAGATATAAGGATCTAATTTCAATTTTCTACATATGGCTGTCCAGTTTGTCCAACACCATTTATTTAACAGGCTATCTTTCCTCCAAGCTTTATTTTTGCCCCCTTTGTTGAATATCAGATGGTTAAGGATATGTGGGTTTATCTCAGTGTCTTCTATTCTATTCCATTGGTCTTCATCCCTATTTTGACACCAGTACCATGCTATTTTTGTTACTATACCCCTGTAGTATAATTTCAGGTCAGGTATTGTGACACCTCCTGCTTCATTTTCTTTTCTTAGTAATGCTTTGAAAAGAAGCATTCTGGGTTTCTTCTTATTCCAAATGAATTTGAGAATTGATTTTTTTGTACATCTGGGAAGAATGACTTTGGCCTCTTTATGGGGATTGTGTTGAACCTGTACAGTGCTTTTGGTAAAATGGCCATTCTAATTATATTGATTCTGCCTAAGAAATAATTTTTTTAAATTTTTGAACAACCATACAAGTTTTTAACAAAATAATATAAAATGTGTATATATTCTGGATATTGCAATTACCCCCAGGAGTGCCCCCCCAATTACCCTCTCTTATCCCGCCCTTCTCCTTCCCACAAAATATCTCTAAAAAAGTATTAGGTTGTATAACATTACATCTTATCTGGATTTAACACATGCTAATAGACCACCTTTCTCACGGTCCAGGATCTAGTCCCCACCTCCACAGATGAGTGGAGACAATAGACCCTTAGTTCTCTGGGTTAAGCTGATTTTACTCAGCATGATCTCTTCCATAGCCATCCATTTACCTTCAAAGGCTGCAATATCATTGTTTCTAATTGCTGTGTAAAATTCCATGGTATAAATGTACCACAGTTTTTGGATCCATTCTTCCACTGATGGACATCTGGGTTGTTTCCATAGCCTAGCAATAGTAAATTGTGCTGCTATGAACATAGATATTGCTGTGTCACTATAACATGCTGATTCTAAGTCCTCTGGAAAGATACCCAGGAGTGGAATAGCAGGGTCATATGGTGGGCTCATCCCTAGTTTTTTTAGGATTCTCCACACTGCTTTCCAGAGGGGCTGTAACAGTCTGCAGCTCCACCAACAGTGTGTTAGTGTGCCTATTTGTCCACAGCCCCTCCAGCATCTATTATTGTTTATTTCCTAAGAAATAATTTGGAATGACTTTCCACATTCTCATGTGTTCTTCAATTTCTTTCATCAGTGTTCTATAGTTTTGATTGTAGAGGTCTTTTACTTCCTTTGTTAAATTAATTCCCAAGTATTTTATTCTTTTTGAGGTTATTGTAAATGGGACAAATTTCCTGATTCTTCAGTTGAATTACTGTTTGAGTATGGGAAAGGTATTGATTTCTGGGTATTGATATTGTATCTTGCCACATTGCTAAATGCATTTATGAGCTCTAGAAGTCTTCTGATAGAGCTTTTGGGGTCTTCTAGATATACAATCATAGCATCAGCAAATAAAGATAGTTTCACTTCCTCTTTTCCTATCATAATCCTTTAATTTCCTTCTCTTATATGATTTTTCTCACTAGGGTTTTGAGGACTATATTGAATAAAAGTGATGAGTGTGGACAAACTAGACTTGTTCCTGAGTTTAGTGGGAATGCATTCAGTTTTCCTCCATTAAGTATAATGTTGGCTGAGGGTTTGTCATAAATGGCCCTTACAAAGTTGAGGTAAGTTCCTTTGATCCCTACCTTCTCCAGAGTTTTGAACATAAATGGATGTTGGAATTTATCACAGGCATTTTCTGAATCAATTAAGATGATCAATGATTTTTATCTTTAATTCTGTTTAAGTGGTGTATCACATTTATTGATTTGTGTATGTTAAACCAGCCCAGCACCCCTGGAATGAAGCCAACTTGATCACAACGTATTATATTTTAATGTGTTGTTGAATACAGTTTGCTAGAGTTTTATTTATTTTGCATTTATGTTCATCAGGGATATTGGTCTGTAGTTTTCTTTTTTTTTGATGTGTCTTTGTTGGGTTTTGGTATCAGAGTTATGGTTGCCTCATAAAAAGTGTTTGGGAGGGGCTGGAGCAGTGGCTCAGCAGTCACAGTGCTTTCCTGGCTTGCGCAAGGATGCAGTTTCGAACCCTAGCACCACATACACAATGAAGTGTCAGAGCAACGAAAGCCACATGAAAAATTAAATTTGTGAAAAAGAAAAATAAACTGATTTTGTTTCTCAAAAAGAAACAAGACACCTTCAGAAGAAAATTCTCTGTTGCTGGCTACACTGTACTTCAGGGTTTTACCCTGAACCTCAAAGAAGAGACTCAGGCCTTTTTCTTCCTTGGTAAATTCATAGGAGTAACAGAAAAGGAATGCATTATTTTCAGAAATCTCTCATTGTCCTTTAAAATTAAGGAAGGACATTGAGGGGCTGGAGTGGTGGCTTGGCAGTTATAGCACTTGCCTGGTATGCATGCGGGTTTGAACCCCAGCGCCACGTACACAATGAAGTGTCAGAGCAACAAAATCCATATGAAAAACTAAATAAAATCGATTCTCTCTCTCTCTCTCTCTCTCTCTCTCACTATCTCTCTCTTTTTTTTTCTTTAAAAAAAAAAAAGAAAGGACATTGAGTGGACAGAAATTATGTGGAATTCCTAAAAGATGAACGGCATATTTGAAAAGCATGAAAGAAAAGAAGTCAGAGACTTCCCTGGCTCTAAGCAAAAACACTTGTGCTTTGTTAACAAGGGGAGAAAAAAGCTGAAAATAAATCAATGGATAAAGATCCAGCAGGGAGACACTCCCACTTCTCATGATGATATGCACAGTGATTGGGAGGAATCATTTTGCCAATGATGAGAAACCTGATCAAAATGTTTAAAACTGTTCTATTTGAACAAACTGAAAAGACAAAATATTTTTAAAATTACTGGGCCATGATTCAATGTAAGAAAGAAATCCAGAGCTGTAACCCTGATATTTGGGGTTTTCTAACACCTGTATGGTCCAAAAGATGCTTCCTGCATCTTCCCTGCCCTAAGGGTCCCTGCTCAATATGTAACATGTCCTCAACCTTAATGACCCTCATCCCATTAACCTCACACTGATACCTCTAGCCTGAAATGTCTTCTGCCATTACCCACATTCCCCAGACAGCCCCACACTACCTTGCACATTTTCGCCCTGCACATTACACATGCTTTCCTTAGTGACCCTAAGGCAGCTTCTCAAGGTGACCCGTAGGTCTTGGCAAAGGTTCTTGTGCTCAAATTGACCTTGCTGCTCCAGGTAAGGTTTCAGAGACCAGCAGTAGGCATAGATGAGGCCCTGCTTTTAGAGTGGTCTCCCCAGTCCATCTCCTGAAGGTGACCTTGGGGCCCTCAAAAGCATAGAAAGACAGAACATTCTGTCTTGCATGTGTCCTGCTTCTCCAGGAGGCTAATAACTGGAGATAGGCCACAACAGGATATGTAGCCACAGTGGGGGAGTAGAGCCTATCCCCCCATTTCCACTGTCCCCATCAAAGAGCTCAATTTTTATCATGTATTTCCTCTTAATCTTACCTTTTTCTGAAATACCCTTATGAAGCATGCCTATAAATATAGATGGGGACCGTACTGTTCTCCATTGGATTTTTTTTCACTTAACATTCTTCATTGTCACTACAAAG
This sequence comes from Aplodontia rufa, assembly GCA_004027875.1. Taxonomy (NCBI): domain Eukaryota; kingdom Metazoa; phylum Chordata; class Mammalia; order Rodentia; family Aplodontiidae; genus Aplodontia; species Aplodontia rufa. The sequence goes on from PVKS010006673.1 coordinate 52,308, forward strand.
AGTCAACTCTTTGTGGTTTCATGGAGCACTTGGCTTGATGACTGGTCACAATCCTGTATTCCCAAAGTAAATGCCACACAAATAAGTTACAGTGCATTTCTCTGTGCTTCTCCATGTTCTTTTTAGGCAACGCCGCCTTGTATTCCCACCCTAAATGTAAACAGGTGGACTTATCTCACCTGTAAATTCATTTGACCTGTTTTAGCATTTTATGCACATGGAGTCATCGGGCAGTTACTCTTTTGTATCTGTATTTTTTTATATTATGTAGTCTTTCTGAGATTCATCTACATTATTCTGCATAACCATATATTTCTTCTTATGACTAAGTAATCTTCCATTATATAAAAATATAACTAATTCTATGTCTAATCATCTGTTGGGTCATTTGGGTTATTTTCCATTTTGACTGTTGATCAAAATAAAGTTGCTCTCAACATTCGTCTCACATGTTGTAGTCAGCATTTCCATCTTTCATCTGTGAGTGCCTAGAAGTGAAACTGCAGAGTTTATGGTAGATCTATATTCAACTTTCTTAGAAGCTGACGAACCATTGTACACAGTGGTTCTGCTTTTCCACACCTCCCTACCAGTAGGGTGGAAGCGTTGCTGTTCTTTGGCTCTGCCAACATTCATTGCTTCCGGCGTTTTTTATTTGAGTCATTCTCTAGGATGTCTAGGGGTACTCTCCATGGTATTGTGGGACCGAAGACTCTACCTCTTTTGGCCCAGGAGGTAAGTAATCTCCACTGTGATGTGCTCCTGTCAGGGATGTGCCACCCTCGCCAGAGCACCAAAATTTTGCAGCGACCTGATCATGATCTGAAACATCCAGAGCCATGAACTAAAATAAACCTTTTATTTAAAAAAGTTAATTGCCTTAGGATTTTTTGTTATAGTAAGGAACACCTAACTAAACCTAGACAGATGTTTAAATTGTATCCATTTTATGTCCTCCTCCACTCTTTACTACAGAAATAGAATCCTCTGTCCCCTAATTTATGGGGTTGCAGAAGCGAGGGTATTTGAACTGTTTATCTGGAAGTACTGGACCTTGGGTGCTATGTAAGACATAGCCAATCCACCCAATGTTGCTGAGAAAGAAAGGATTTTCACAGTTAATCAGGATACAAGACCTATGTCAAGGGAGGTTGGCAAGTGTGAAGGTAGAGTGTGTTAAATTGGTACTATTCATACCTCTCACTTTTAATTCCCATCACAGAGGCAAATCCAGTTTAAAAAAGCTTAAGAAAACAAGATGAAGAAACTGTATTGAAAGACAAAAAGGTAAGGCACAGGAACATGCACCCCAAATAGAGGTAAGTGGTGCAGATCTCAAGCTTGGGGATGACCTCTCATACCTCTGATCTATATCACCAGCGATGGTTATCACCTCGGTGGCCCACAGCAGAGTATGATCATGGAATTAATTGTCCAAACCAGGATACTTTTGAAAGTGAAAACATCCAGAACCAAGAATTCCAGACCAAACAAGACAAACAGCTGTTATATTAAAGCTAGAATCAATGGGGATTGAGTCTCCCTTGGCTGTCTTCTCCAGCTGCCTTAGCAGCTTGAGAAATGTCGATGACGAGGCAGGCAGACTTGGTTGTGGGAAGGAGAAACTCAAGAGTGGGGAAAAGACCATGCAACATTGAAAAGTGGGGTGGTAAGGGCTGCATTCGTGGAATGCATGACCAAGCATAGGGAACCCCAAGACCCCAAGTCCAGAGTTATGTGGGAGAGAGAGAGAGCACATGTGTGCATGTGTGTGTGTTAACTGAAAACCTAGGTATGGGAACCAAAAGAAGCGAAAGTGAGAAATAGATGAAAGAAACTGTAAACTGTGTGACGGGAAACTTTAAATATGAGGACCTGACAGAGGGAGGGAGCAGATTGTAGAAGAGGTTGAATCAGGGGGGAGAGGTCAGGACAAGCTAAGAACACTATTTCCCCTGCAGGTGGGAGGATGTGAAGGAGAGGTGATAGGCTCCAGGTCAGGCTCAAGTGAATCCTGTAGCTCATGGGGTTCTACACTGACCAACCTGCCCTATGGCAAACCAAGTGAGGTAATAAGGGCAGGTGAACTCCCATTCTATAGATGGGGATGTTGAAACTCAGAGGTCAAGATAAGTGTGTGTGCATTAACTCCTGACATGGTGGAGAGAGGCAAGCAGAGGCAGGACATTTGTTTGATCTCCTGGGTCCAGGTATGGCCCTGCCCAGTGTTCATGAACTTCAGATGAAGGGACTATTGTTGACAAGGGATCAGCACACTGAGGCTGAGATCATTGGGGACTATGTCCTGAGTGTCCTTTCTTTGCCTTGCAAATCCTTACCTTCAAAAAAGAAGCTTCCCACAGATGCTGTACTGGCTAGCACAAAGATTCAGGCCTGGTGGCGGGGTGCCCTGGTGCGAAGAATGCTGTTGCATGCTGCGCTCAGAGTTTGGATCATTCAGTGCTGGTGGAGGAAGATATTGGCGAGGCTGTGGGGAAGGAAGCAGAGGGATATGCTAGAGGTCTATACGCAGCAAACATGGGCGGCTTTGAAGCTGCAGTCCTGGGTTTGAATGTGGCTCACCCGCAAGCGATACTATCATTTGTGCAGTGCTGTTTGCATCATGCAGGATTATTGGCATTGTCGTGGTTGTGAGATAAATGACTTTTTCCAGGGCAGCTATGAGATCTCAGAAAACCAGCTAAAACTTCAGGTTGATATCTTTTTGGGATCACACAGGTGTCAGATCACAGACTGCGTCCCCTTCCCAATAAAGGAATGACCAGGTCTGCTCCAGTGTCACTGGTTCTTTGTTAGACAAGCTCCTGGTGGTCCCTGACTCATAAAAAGGGTCAGGAAAATGATGGCAGGTACAAAGCGCCTCACATGATTGCTTAGGAGAATTAGTAGGATATGTCTGGGGTGCTGGAGTCACAAGGTCGTGAGAGCCCAGGCAGCATGAACAGGGCCTGAGGCCCATCAGCAATTTCTGCCATAGTTGTGGGAGGGTTGGGATTGCAGGGTGGCCAAGGAGACCACCAAAGAGACACCTTCACTGTGGTGTATGCAAATTATGTCCCTATAGTTGTGCAATATGGAGGCCTGTGCCATCCTCTCTGCCCTTCATCCTCCCATGTCTTTCCACTGAATTTAGAATAGCTTCAAAAGTCATTTCTGTGGTCCATATAACCATGCAAGCTCTGACTCTGGACATCACATCCCCTCCCAATATCCTCCCTGTATGCTCTGCTATTTATCACATATCCCAACAGAAGATCCCAAGTGTGTCCCTTCTCAGAACTTTGCACTTGTCATCTGCAACCCTAGGCTGTCCTCTTCTGAAGGAGTGCTCCCTTCAGGTTTGGCTCTGCACTAATGCCCCCTCCGAGGGAGCTTTCGTTGTTCTGATGTAGATGGATTTCCCTGCCCACCTCTTCTTGGTTGTAACTCCTGACTCTGCTTTCCTGTGTATAAAGTCCTTATCATGACCTGAGATTATCTTACCTCATCATTTGTCTTTTTTCTCCCTCTCACTAGAAGTTGAACTGTAGAAGAGCAGGGATCGGGGCCAGGACCTGTCAGAGTGCCCAACACTGAGTGATTGTCTCTTGCAACTAGCCAATCCTAAGTTGTTTGCCTGGTAGCCTTTCCTTTCCATGGAAATGCCAGTCAGATTGGGGCCTACACTCTCCCCTTGCTCCTACCTGCTGTCATCTCACAAAACCTTGAGCTCCCCCTGGCTCACTGTGGGCATGCAGCCACCCCTTTTCCCAGAACTGTGAACACAATAAACTTTGTTTTCCAGAACTGCTGCTATGTCTCCTCTGGTGGCTGACCATCACTTGGAAAAACCAACCTCTTTGCCTGTGTGTGTATGTGTATATATGTGTGTGTGTGTTGTATGTATGCATGTGTGTGTGTGTGTGTGTAAAATTGAAATGAAATTCACATGTAACACCATTTTGAGATTAACCAATAACAAAATCATTTAACATCTAGTGTATTTATCTTGTTAAACAGCTACTGCCTAAATCATGTTCTAAAGTATTTTTATAACTCTAAAAGAAAATCCCATACCATTAAAGGAATATTCACCTCTACCCCTCTCTTCCAGGCCCTGGAAACTGCAAATGTGAATCCTGTCTCCATAGGTTTACCTATTTTGCCTATTTCCTCTAAACAGAATCACACTCATATGATATTTTTCCTTGCTTCTTTCACTGAACAGTATTCAAGTTGTAGCATGCATTAATACTTTATTACAGAATAATATCCCAATATATAGATATATCACCTTATTCTAAGAATGTATCAATGGGCATTTGAATTGTTTTCACTTTTTAGCTCTTGTGAATAACGTCACTAGAATAGTTAGCAGTTGTGCTGTTTCAAAATCCCACCAGTCATGTTACAAATGTTCCACATTTTTCTACATAATTAACATTCTTTGGAATTATTACCATCTCAGTGGTGTGAAGGGAGGTTTCATTGTAGGTTTGATTTGCACTTCCCGAATGGCTAAGGATATTGAGCATTCTTATGTATTATTGGCCATTTTTGTAGTTTCTTTGGACAATTGTCTATACAAACACTTGTAGATTATTTTAATTGGGATGTGTTTATCTTTTTGTTTCAATAAATTTTTCTGTAATGAACAAATACATTCATTACCATTTTATCCTGGTTTTAAATTTGTGGCTGCACCATAATTCAAATACTATTCCCTAGGAACTACTGTCCCCAAATCCCTGGACAGTTCTTTCAGAAAACCATCCTGTACTGGAAACAATATGGAACAAATTATTGCTATGCATATGTACGACTATGTAACAACAAATCTCATTGTTACATATGATTATAATATACTAATAACATATATGGGGTAAAAAGAAAGTGAGAGCAGATACTGATTCCAAGACTAAGAATAAAGACTATAAGAAATTAAAAAGAAAGAAAACCATCCCAGATCCCTCCTATTCAAAAAACATGTTGTCCTCAGACTCTCAGTATTATTATTTATTCTGGCAATGTCTGTGGGGGGGCAGGTATTTGTACTGGGTTGATAGATCAGGGTCTATTACTATCCCTCCCTTTCATTTGTGCAATCCACTATCCATATTGATTTTTGTGTGTGCGTAACTCTGTATTTATCTCTTAGAATGTGGTCTTTCACCATCATTACCTTGTTGTGTTCCTTAGTATTTTTCTCCCTGTTTTTCCAACCTCTGTCTACATATCTCCTAATGACTTGTCCTCTTGTGCATGTAATTCACTGGATTGTCTGATCGTAATTGCAGGTAAAGCTCATTAATATTTAATCTGCTAATACTCAGACACAGCTGTGTTGGTCTAAAACCTGGTTACCCCTTGTCCTTGATAGCCCCATAAAGAAGGGATGGGGTCACTTCAGGCATACACCAACATCATTGCTCATTGGTGCTAAAGGCATTACTTACCCAGGCTCAGTCCACTTTTTGCAAGTGCTAAGAAGAGTATGAGAATATAGAGAGATGATAGATAAAAGATAGATTATAGAAGATATATAGATGATACATGATATAGATTGTGATAGATGATTGATAGATGAAAGCTAGATACATACATATATGGATGATAGATAGTAACATGATTGGTTCAGATATGAACACATGACAGTTCTGGAGCTAGGTTGGAACTTCTTTGTTTACTAGTAAGTGTAGGGAAGAGAGGTATTTTCTAACATCTCTTAGTTATTCTTTTAGCTCTTTGGCTGGATTTAGGACCTAATTAATACAGGGCTGATTAACAAGAGAAAAGTGCATAACTTTAAAAAATTCATCTGCACCTGGGATCTTCACAAGAGGAAGGTGTCTGAAGAAATAAACAATTTTATCACTTCTTTATGAAGGAATCACAGGACAAGTGGATTTCCAGACTAGCATAATAAAGTCTGGGAACGTGTGCAAGAGATATATAAGGGAGCAGGTAATAAAGTAAATAGAAGAAAAAGACTTGATTGATTAGTTTATTTGTTAGGTTTCATTACAGTCCCAAATACTAGCCTCTGTTGAATAAAACTACTTTCCATCATTGGTGTGGACAGGATATCCTGCTCAAAATAATCTTTATGTCTTGCTATGTATAAGGGAAAGCAGGCAAATGGCCCTTTCTGAAGTTACAAGGCTTCATGTGACTACAGGTTGAAATAATTTATATACAGTGTGGCATATTTAGAGATGGAATGTCCTTAATTCTTCACAAGGATCCTCCCATAAGGATGATAACACAGAGCTGCTGAGGACACGGAGACAAGTCTTTCTGGGGATGCAGCCTGCAGAACAAGATGGCCAAGGCACGGAAAGAGAGATTCACTTACAAGGTTTCCATTTGGTCTATGGATCCATGCCTGCTAGCTGTACTCTGGGAATTCTTAGTTTTGCCTGCCAAAAAGCATCTATTTTCACTGAAGTCAATTGGCAAAATAGATAACAAAACGTTAGAATACTCAAAGAAGTAAATAATTTTAAAAGTTGCATGTTATGTGAGCTACCTTTTAGGAATTAGTATTCAAAAACATTTTTTTAACTAGAAAGTTGATGAGTAGTTTACTAGGGCAATACTTGACATTAAACGTGAAATTGTCTCTCACTTCAGCATATATAACACCAGGCCACTCTTATAGTTCTGAGTAGCACAGTGAAAAGGGAAGTTTTGTAAATTGAGGTATAAGTCAGCTAATGATGTAGAATCAGAGTGGCCTGAGTGTGAATTAAATCACAGATGGGTCACCTTTGAGCCAGATTTGGTGTTTCAGAAGTTGCCTCTTTTTATAAATCAGCAGGAGGGACCCAGGGGCCCTCATTAATCATGGATGAAACAACTACACGAGGAATTGATAAATGAGTCAGGGGCTTCTCAGGGCCTTTACTCTTCCTATAAAAAATATGCATGGGGCAGCTTCCAGGAAAACCTCGGAGGTTTGTTTCCTAAAGAATTTAGACAATCTCTGCATGGAAAAATCCTGCCATGGGGGTTGCATCTGAGAGAATAAGAAGGATGCTTTTCAAACTTTAGTTATACACCCCAGCACAGGAGGGCTTGTTGTAAGCAGATGGCTGGGTCCAAACCTACTATGGTGTGTTTCTTATTCCACATACCAAGGACCCAAGAATGTGCTTTCTAAGAAGTTTAAAGATGTATTTACTGTTCTGGAGTCCTCCTCTGATAATCACAGGGCAGAGCTCAGTGAATCAGGATTAAGATGACTTGAATAGCAGCACAACTAATGACAGAGTGGTTTAAACAAATATAATGTTTACTTCTCTTTTCCACATTAGAACAAAAATAGCTGTCCAGGCCTGGTATGACTATCCACAGGGTGAGGAACCTGGCCCTGCAACGTTTTACTCTGTCATGTATTGCCTCCATTCCCAGATCACTTAAAGATTCAAGAATGACTGTTTCAAATTCAATCAGTTGCAAATCCACAATCCAATCAGCTTCAAGGAAGAGAAACAAGGAACATGACTTCCTCTTTCTCTTTAAGGACATGGCCACAAAGTTCCATGAGCCACCTTCACTTGAAGCTCAGAATGATATAAAAGAAGAGCAAATAAATAGACCTACTGTATTTATTGACATAATGACTTAATGTTGTCCGTTATCTCCTTGCTAATTGGTTAAATCCAGAATCCAATCAAATAACATTAACGTCAACTCCCAGAGTTTGGGGAAATTGACAATTTGATGCAAAAAAAAAAAGTCATGTCAAATAATAGAAGTCTGCCACAGCTAAGAATTTTGAAGAAAGAAGAGACAATGGAAAGGAACATGCTCAGTTACACTAAAATGCAACACAAGACCACAAGAATAACAGAGTGGCCAATGGAGAAACAAGCTCTTAAGAATCTAAAGTGGTCAACAAATATATATTTATGGATTTATTGGATTCACCCTTCTCTTCCTTCCTGCCTACAGGTTTGTAACCTACTATATATATATATACACATATATATATGTATATATATATATATATTTTTTTTTTCTGCACACACAGAATAAGAGAGTCTCTGGACTTAGGGAATTCAGGCATGACTGAGGGCAGGGGTGAAGTACCATACAGAAGACAGATCCAAAGTGGAAGCGTGCAGAATGATAAGAAAGGCCTCTAACCCTCTCTGGAAACTCAGAGCTCTGAGGGCTTCCAGACTACCTTCCTATTCTCTAGTCCAACGTTCTTGGGTCTCTGGGGAATCTGGGACTCTGGGGAATAAATTCATTTTTTAAAAAAAAAAAGTGTACAAATCCACTTTCATTTATTTACTTTTCCTTATTTCAAATCTTTAAGGAGCAAGTATCACCTGGATTCTGTGAAAACTGGCCTCAGCAGGAAGGTCACTTCTGAATTTGTCATGGACCATGCCACTCTTTCAACAGTCACTGGTTACCTTTCTCCATATTATTCTGGTTTTGATTTGCTTACGCACAGCAGTCCCTGTTTTTTGCTTGTTTGTTTCTTTGTTTGTTGCTTTGTAAACATTAGCACATCTCCTATCCAAATAGAATTTTTTCATCTCTGGCATAAACACCTTCAATTTTAAGAAGAGCAGAGTTTCTCTTTGATTCCACAGACTCCATTTTTAGCCAGCAAACATGCCCTGCACTGCAGTCTTCCAGACATATTTGTCTTTTAGAAGTCTGATCCCAGGAGGCCTCCACAGGCAGAAAGGGGAAATCCAAATAAATCACATATTGCAACTCTAATACCACGTAACAAACAACTTCAAGCCTCAGTGACCCGTCACACAAACATGCAGTTGGGGTGGTGTGGCTGGGGAAGATCTGCTGCACACATCTCTCATCCTGACCCTCGCAGCAGCCTTCCTGAACGCACTGTTGTCTTGGCAATGGCAGAAATCAAACGAGAAAAGGTAAGTGGGAGCCTTCCAGGCCACACCCAGAACCGGCACTGCCTTCTTCCACCTCACTCGAGAGGTCAATCAAGCCACATAACCAAAGGTACAGAAAGATATATTCCAGCCCCTTTGGGGGGAAAAAAATCAAAGTCCAATGACTAAAGGTGTGAATATAGGGCCACTAACAATCTACCAGAAGCATCAAAGAAAAGAATTAATAAATATAGATACTTGGGATTCCCAACTGAAACAAAACCTAACTCTGCCTTGTCAAACATACTGAATGTCACCAGAAAGTAAGTTCCATACATGTTCACTGACTTCCTCTCAAGTAAGTCTTACATATAAATAAGCCATTAAGTCTTGTGTATAAATAGGCAACCAAGGATCATTACCATTTGCATAAAGCTTCTAACATGAAATATTAAGAAAAAAACAGAAACAAATATAAAGAGCTTAAAAGAAATAACATTAGAGACCAAACATAAAAGACAAAAACAGCAACAACAAAAAGGACTACAACTAGTAGTCTGAGAGCAATAAGAGATGAGTAAAATCAATGAAAAAAGAATCCCATGCTAAAAAGACAGAACTTCAGAGGATAAGAAAAACTATAAAAATAAAAACAAAAACAAAAACAAACCCCCACAAAATCTCTCAAAAGTAGAAAAAACAAAGCAAATAATATAAAAAATAATAGAAAAATAAAGATTCAATCTGTACCTAGCAATAAGACTTTTTTTTTAACCAGGGATTGAACCCAGGGCACTTAACCACTGAGTCACAGACCTTTTATTTATTTTAAGACAACATCTCACTAAGTTCTCAAACTTGTACTCCTCCTTCCTCAGCCTCCTGAGTCCCTGGGATCATAGGCATGCACCACCATGCTTGGCTTGGCTAATAGAATTTCTAAAAGCAGAAAATTAAGAACGTTGAAGGGCAGAAATTAATCAGGAAACTAATATAAGAACATTTCCCAGAGTTGAATGATATGAATTTCTAAACCAATAGGGTAATCTAGTGCCCAACACAATGAATGTGTAAAAGAAGAAGGAAGGGAAAGAGGGAGGGAAGGAAGAAGATCTCTAATCAATGTTTTTCATTCTGTACTTTCAGAACAAAGTTTCTAAATGTTTCCAGAGGGAAAGAAAATAGGTCAAAGCTCAGAAACAAACAAATAAACAAAAAAAGATAGTTAGAATAAGACTTAAAGAAATTGAAATGAAATCCTCAAAATTCTGAGGGAAAATTTTCCATCTGAAATTTGATATTTTGTAAAATCACCGATTAGATTTCACATATGCAAGTCTCTACAATTTGAATGCATGCACCCTTTTCTAGGCAGCTATCATAGGATATGCTCTATGAAAATGAGAGACTACTTTCAAGAAAGAGGGAGCACTGGTGTGTAGGTTTGTGTTCCTGTCACTTGATGAAGACCTCAGAATAAAAGATATATCAGAATCTAACAGAAAGCTTATAATCCTGGATGAGAAAACACTTGTTTAAAAACTACATTTCCCAAAATGCCTGTCCCTGGTGGCTTGGGGATCAGGTGAGAAGACAGAAACTTGTGTTAGACTTGGGAGGCAAAAAGGAGACAGCAGGCCTTCCTATAATGAGATATGACATACACAGAGAAATTTCCAGAACCTTCTAGTTTTGATTGCTCTCCCTGTTCTGCATCCAAGTCTTCTCCTTGGCTGCTAACCAACAGTGTCCCTGTCTAACCACATGATCCTTGACTCTGCAGCCAGCTAGGTGAAGCTTTCCTAGACCTCTCATGACCTTCCACCTCACAGTGTCAAATCAGCAACTGGATGGATTCAGTTCACTGGACTACATAACAGTTAAAAGCAGTTGTCTCAGCAATAGGGGATTTGTTCAAAGGGATAAGGCAGGAGGTTGCTGGTTAATTTTACTCATTATTGTCAGCATTGTGGAATAAATTTTAAAAATTAGTTTCATGCAATTATTTTATACTAACATTAAAATTAAGGGTTCAAAGACCTCAAAGTAAAATTAAAGTTATCTGTGGAATGAATGAAAAAACATTCAAAAGTTAAAAGTCAGGGGCTGGAGTGGTGGCTCAGTGGTTACGGTGCTTGCCTAGCATGCACGAGGACCCAAGTTCGAACCCCAGCACCACATACACAACTGAGTGTTGTAGCAACAAAGGCCACATGAAAAACTAAATATAGTTGTTTCTCTCTCTCTCTCACTCACTGTCCCTCTTTCTTTAAAAAAAAAAAAGTTATAAGTCAGATGACCATTGGGCAAAGGATATTAACAAAACTTTTGTCCAAAGAAGTCAAGCATTAGTAGAAAACAAAATGGGCCTATTGACGCAAAGAGTCCAAAGGTCGGTATACATGAATGAAAACAGCTAGAAGATGCTGAGCAGGTTCCAGACCCAGTACCTCCCATGCTTTTTGCCCACAAGTCCACCCAGAGCCACAGCAAGGAGACCTGATGGTGCTGTCTCTTTACTTGACAGGAGATACCGAGAGCCCAGAAGATTTGCCCAGGCGCACTCAGCCTGCAAGAGACTATCAGGACTGGGGTCCAGGTACCCACCCTCCAGAGTCACACTCTGCTCACATCCCTCTTCAGGCAAATGCACATGAAACATCTTCTAGCTCAGCAAAAGTCAGTAGGCTGGGCACAGGTTAGGCTGGCAGTGCCACTTTGGAGAGCAAGCTGTCAGGGCCTAGTGGTAGGCAGGAGTAACTTGTCCTATGAATCATCAGAGCCACCGAGGATATGTGTCCTGGAGGACACCTCCCACAGATGCTTGGGGACATCAACCAACCAGTGGTCCTGGCATGAGTGCTGTAGAGAATCACTGGAGGTGACATGGACCTTAATTCATCTATGAAGAGGACAGGGGCTGTGCTTGTCATGGGTCCCCATGGAGTCGATGCCTGTTCAGTGAAATTATATACATGTCAACATTTTTATAATGAAAACAGCTTTCACGACACTGCAGGAAATGAAAGGGAATCTGAGTGTGCCCCGAAACCACAACAACGTGAAGACTAAATCATGGTCTGACCTCAATTTCAAATGTTCTCAGGGGAAGGTGAGGGAGACCCAACCTTCCCTTGTTGTCTGGGGAGGAGCAGAAGCTGCCAGATCTCTTTCCATGTGTCTTGATGTGAGGAGATCAAGTTATGATTGGGAAACGCAGTCAAAAATGGCAGTTGGGGGACTGGAGCGGTGGCTCAGTGATATTGCACTTGCCTGGCATGTGCGAGGACCCTGGTTTGAACCAGCACCACATCCACAACAAAGTGTCAGAGCAACGAAAAACAGATGAAAAACTAAATAAAATTGATTCTCTCCCTCCTTCTCTCTCTCTCTCTCTCTCTCCCTGTAATAAAAAAAAAAAAAAAAAGTGGCTGTGGGGACCGCCCAAAATGGCTGGTTTACAGCAGCCTGGAGTACAAATGGGCTCTTGAGACATGGCTACTGCACGCCCTGAGGACTCTACAGTGAGTGACTATTCTGAAACACAGTGACTTCTCTGGAAAATCCCTTGCCCAAGAAGTTTCAGCACACAGATTGGTAAGCTAAGCCAATAGCAAGAAGGAAGGGGTAGAGATTGGCTGAGGGACCACATGGATGCTTCATTGTTCGCTTCTCACTCTCCACACTCAGAGGTGCCTGCTGAAAGAAGGATGCCCCCCTCCCATGGAAGGAAAACCTTGCATGGTAGAACAGCCTGAGTCAGAGAAGTGGGGAGCCCTGTGTTCCTTCCTGTGAAAATATGGGCTGCTTTCCTTGGTGACTGACAGGATGAGTCCAAGGTAGGACAGTCAAGAGGTCATTCTTGGACCACAACAGACTCAGTCCCTGGGAACTCTGGGCCATCCCTGGAAGGAGGGAAATACACAGCTGTTTCCTCTCATTCATGTGAGCCTGAAGAAGACAACTTGTTCACTAGGTAACAGTTGCCTTTGTGACATCATAGCCATTCCTCCACTACCTATCCTGCCCCCACTGGGGTTAGAGCAGCAGCCACCAGCAGGGGATGACCACCTGAGCATCTACCCCCCACCATGGGCGGTGAATGTTGTGTAAGACTCCATCAGACTCACTCCCCCAGGGATGGGGAGATGTCCATGTCAGAGGGAAGCCCTGGATGACTCCACGGGCCCCAGGCAAAGCGTTGGGAGCCGGGGCTGTGGGGATTTTGCAGAGAGGCTGTCCTTATTCACCTTCCATAATTTTGATTGCAGAGGCATCATACAGATATAACCCCAATTGATAAAGAGAGGCAACGGAAGGTAGGTAGAACCCAGAAGCAAGAAAGAACTTGACCTCAGGGACCCTGGAAGTGGACAAACCATCTCTATGCCCACAGGGGTTTGGCTCAGCATTGCTCTCCTGTCCCCTAAATCCCCTCCGGATCCTGATTGAAGTGTTCATAGACCACATGGAAGGTGGTACAGTCCAATGGGAAGTGGAAAGGCAGTCTGTTAGCCTGGTTCTGTAAGGATAGAGAGCAACTGAGAGGTAGGAGTGGACATCCACAGAAGTGAGGTAAGGGAAGGCCCCAGAGGGCTGTGGGAAAACATGAGGCTGTAAGAGGCAGCCTGTGATTTAGGACTGAGATGCAGCCCATAGATGCAGAGGTTCTTCCTTGTGAGGATTCCTTTGTTCCTCCCATCCACAGGGGGTCTTCTGCATCAAAAAGTGTTTGCCCTGGCTCCACGAACCTGTGAGTCCACAGGGCAATCATACTCCCACTTCACAGATGAGGATTCTGTGACTCAGAGAGTGAACAGAAGTGTCCATAGACAGATATAAGACTGAAGTGGAAGCAAAACTCCACCTAGCTCTCTGGGGTTCTCAGAACCACCAGGAAAAGGGCTGTTAAGAGAACTAACTGCTTGTGTTTGATGGTGACAAATTCACTGGAAGTCCTCTGCTTTGCCTGGTTAGTTGCTTCTTGCAAAAGAACGCCACAGAAAAAAGGTCCGGGCAGCTGAGAAGATCCAAGCCTGGTGGCGTGGTTACCTGGTACGACGGACCCTGCTTGTCGCTGCTCTCAGGGCCTGGACGATTCAGTGCTGGTGGAGGACAATCCTACAAAGGCGGGCACAGAACCTGCGGCAATTCTTTCTGAGGATGTACGTAGTCAGGGAGCAGTCAGCTGTCAAGCTCCAGTCCTATGTTCGTATGTGGCAGTGCCGTCAATACTACTATCAATTGTGCGCCACTCTCTGTGTGTTCCAGCCCCCAAATAGGAGCCTTATCTTCCAGAACGATGATGTTTTCCAGGTACAATGTAAAGTTGTTTCCAAGCAGCCAGAGTTCCACATTGAAATTATATCACTCTAAAGATCTACAGCATCTAGAATTGGCTCCAGTGTCTCAATAAATGTCTGACCCAGTTTTATGAGTTTCAGTGATTGCCACAACCGTGAGGACCTCAGGGATTCAGATCCTGCCCCTGCTCCTCTGCATGGGGAAAGATCAGTTCAGCTACCTCTCCCACCCCTACAAGTTCCTATGACCATTTCTGGGCCCTACTCTACATTCAAACCAGCAAATTGTGGCTGTTTGCATATAGGCATATCCTGATGTTGAATACACAACCTCAGCACCATTCCTGTTTTTTGAACTTGTAATTGGGAGGGATTGGGATCTAAATTCCTGGAGATTCTGGGTACCTCCTCATAAATGCCCACATAAACAATATGCACATTAACCACCCTGATCTCTCATTTTTTGTCATCTATCTTCTAGGACAAATGTCAGAAAACAGAGGCCTGGAGCCAAAGCATTGCAACAGACTGCATGAACATCAATTCTAATGTACCTACTCTCTGGCCCTTTACAAAAAAATGTTGTCAATTCCTGCTATGGAGCCACTGATTCCTTTTATGGTTATTAGTGCATATTAATTGTACAGAATAGGTTTCCTTGTGACAATTTCATAATGCATATATCATACTTTGATCATGTCTACCCTCCCTACTCCTCCCCCTTTACCCATCTTCCCCTGGTTCCCTTTCTTTTCTCTCATAATCCCCCTTCTATTTTCATGTCCTAATTGATTCCATAATTTGGATGTTGTGAAGAGTGTCACAATAATCATGGTTACACTAGTATTGCTATAGTATGCTGACTGATTCCTTTGGACATATACCCAAGGGCAGTATAGTTAGATAAAAACTATTAGTTTTTTGGGAATCTCCATACTAGGGATTCCATAGTGGCTGAACAAATCTACATTCCTATCAACAATATATAAGTGCTCTTTTTTCCCCACAACCTCACCAGCATTTGTTATTTTTATTTATTTTTTTTTTTGGTAATACTCATTCTGACTGTAGTGACATTGAATCTCGATGTCATTTTGATCTGCATTTCCAAGGACTAAATAAGGTGCACTTCTTTTGAGAAGTGTCTGCTCAGCTCATTTAGATCAGTGAATAGAAATCTTTTTTGATTGGATTACTTGTTCTTTCAGTGTTAAGATTTTTGAGTTCTTTATTATTCTGGATACCGATCCTCTTTCAGATGAATAACTGACAAAGATTTTCTCCCATTTTGTAGACTATCTTTTCATTCTATTAATTGTTTCCTTTGTTGTAAAGATGCTTTTTATTTTTCTCTTTTTTATTAGAGTTTTACAGTTTTAGACTATACTTAGTAGTTGGGGGTCATCCCAACAACTCATACATGCATAGAATTCGATTCAGTTCATGATCCCTGCCTTTTTCCTCTCATTCTCCCTCCCCTCTGCCATTCTTCTTCCTCTACTCTATTATACTCCTATATATATACTGGAGATTGAACCCAGGGGCACTGAAACACTAAGCCTCATCCCCAACTCTTTTTATTTTTTATTTTGAGACAGGGTTTCACTAAGTTGCTTAGGGCCTCACTAAGTTTCTGAGGCTGGCTTTGAATTTGCAATCCTCTTGCCTCAACCTCCCAGATCATTGGGATTACAGGTGTGGGACACCATGTCTGGCTTATTAATTTATATTTATGGGTTCTTTTCACTTATTCATAAAGAAAAATGTCCCTGTGGTATATTTATATATGCACATACATGATTTTTTAAGTATCGTTCTGCGTTGTCTTCTCTTTCCCATCCCTCCACTCTGCCTCTCAATCTCCTTCTTCTACATTATTGATCTTCCCTTTATCTTTATGATATCTTGTCTTTCCCTCCCACTTTCCTTTATTTTATTCGCTTCTGAATATGAGAGAATATTTTTGACCTTTGAGTTTCTGAGTTTGGCTTATTTCACTTAACATGATATTCTCTTGTCTACAACCATTTACCAGCAAATGTCATAATTTCATTCTTTATGGCTGAGTAGAATTCTATGTATTTACCACAGTTTCTTAATCCATTCATCTATTTGATGAGGCACCAGGGTCAAATCCATAATTTAACTATTTGGAATTGTGTTACTATAAACATAGGTGCCTGTAGCACTACAGTATGCCAATTTTAGATCTTTTGGGAAAATACCAAGGAGTGGGATAGCTGGATCATATGGTGGTTCTACCCCTAGTTTCTGGCAGAATCTCCATACTTCTTTCCAGAGTTGTGGTACTAGTCTGCAGTCCCACCAAAGATGTTCAAGTGTATGTCTTTCCCCACAACATCACCAGTAGTTATTATTGCTTGTATTCTTGGTCATTGCCATTTTGACTGGAGTAAAATGAAATCTTAGTGTGATTTCGACTTGCATTTCCCTGATTGCTAGAGATTAACATCTTTTCGTATATATGTTGGCCATTTGTGTTTTTTCTTTTGAGAAGTTTCTAATTAGCTCTTTTGCCCATTTTTTGATAAGGTGGCTTTTTGTTGTTGTTTTTTTTTTTTTTGGTGTTCAGTTCAAGTTGTTTATATATTCTTGAAATTAATCCTCTATCAGAGGAGTAGCTTACAGAGATTATCTCCCATTCTGTAGGCTCTCTCTCTACACTCTTAATCATGTTTTTTTCCAATACAGAAGCTTGTTTGTTTGATGGCATCCCACATATTGATTTTTGGTTTTATTTCTTGTGCTTTGGGGATCTTGATAAGGAAGTCAGTGTCAGCACCTACCTATATGATGGAAAGTGGATCATCCGTTATCTTCAAGCAGTTGAAAGATTTCTGGTCTCCTAAGTCTATGATTCACTTCAATTTGAGTTTTGTGCAGGGTGAGAGAATAGGAATATTGTTTCATTTTTTTACAAATAGTTATCCAATTCTCCCAGCACCATTTGTTGAATAGGATATCTTGTCCCCAAGATATATTTTGGCACCTTTGTCAAGTGTCAGATGGGTATCAGTGTGAAACAGCCAAACAAACTCTTGGTCTTATTAGGTTGATAGATATACCAGAAAATTAGGAGTTAAAGAGTGAAACAGTCTTCTTGACTGTAAAATTAAAATAATGCCTCAGGAGACTGGAGGTTGAAAAGTCAATTCAGCCTTCTGAGACATTGTGCTCAGTAGAGATACCAATAAGCAGGAGCAAGGCAAGACAAATAACTAAAATGAAATCCACCAAGACAGGACAATAGTCTGCCATGTTCTGAAAATAATATTAGGACCTCTCCCAGTTGATAAGGGACACATTCCAGATGATGAAGGGCAAGTACATACATCTGAATGTCACTAAAAGCTGCCTTTACTTATTAGCATAGTAAACACACACACTCCAAGAAGGAGATTTGAGACTGTAATGAGACATATTTCACTTGAAGAAGCACGTTGAAGAACAACACAGGTGCAACTAAAATTCCACCTCTACATGTTACAGCATCGAAAGACTGGGGGTCCCTGCTTAGCCTTGTAGATACCATAAAAACTGTACACCTTTGTCCTTTGTTTAAGCCAGCCTGAGGTTTCTGCTCCCCATCTGCTACCTCCCTTGTACTTAACCATAAGAATAAAAAGTCTTGTTCCTGTGCCAGTGCACTTTTATCTGATTCCTCTCCTCTGACAGAGTACAAGCACCCATAGTGTCCATTTAATTGGTTTTTCAATTTTGTCAAAGATCAAATGGCTGTATTTGTGTGGGTCTGTATCTTTACTACCTATTGATTTGTCAGTATCTTTGCCAATAATTCACTGCCCTGATATAACTCAGGCAAATTAAAATATGATGCAATATTTTTTCCTGAGGATAAACCTTGTTTAAAACAGAATGCTCTGGTATATTTCAAAATTTTTCCTTTTCCCTTCCCCTGGCCAGAAACACAAAAGCATTTTTCTCTGGTATTTTCTGTGGGGTCCTAATAGAGTTCATAGTAGAACTCTTACAATATGGAAGTCAAGGGAAATGCTCCCAAAGAAAAGAGTGTGGAGCAGTGTAACTTATTATATAGTTTGTGGGGAAATAGAAGTAACTGAGATTAAAGCATGTTTATATTCATAGACAGTACTAAACGGCTTGGTTAGAGACCTGGAAGATGAAAGATTAGAATATTGAGACAATGACCTCTGGGGTAGAAGAATATTGTATCAGTCAGCTTTTCATCTCTGACTAAAACACCCAACAAAAACTACTAAGAGGAGAAAAAGTTTATTTTCAGAGGTTCAATCCTTGGTTAGCCAACTCCATTGCTCTGGTGTTATGCCAAAGTGAGGCAGAACATCATGGCGCAAGGGCATAGCAGAGGAGCACTGCTCTGCTCATGGCTGCCAAGATGCAGAGAGAAAGGAAGAGGCCTGCAGAAAAAAAATAAACATTTCCATAATCCACCTTCTCCAGTTAGAATACCCCACCTGCCTGCAGTTAGAATCCAGTTAGTCCATTCAAACTAGGATGGACTGAGTAGGTTATCACTCTAATAATCCAATTATTTTACCTCTGAATATTTTGCATTAATACAAGGCCCTTTGGAGGTCATCTCATATCCAAACCATAATGAATGTAAATAAACCTAAGGAAATGTAAACAAAGTATGAAGATCTTTGAAACTCATGCTAATACCAGGAAGCATTCATCATGGAAGAGCCACCAGACAATCAATAGATGAAATGATCTGTCGATGATCATCTCAGGGCTATAAAATGGGCATATAAATGGAATTAAGGGTTTAGGAGTTGGGGCTGGAGTGGTGGCTCAGCGGTTTCGGCTCTTGCCTGGCAAGCATGAGGACCCGGGTTCAAACCCCAGCACCATGTACACAACTAAGTGTTGGAGCAACTAAGGCCATGTGAAAAACTAAATAAAGTTGTTTCTCTCTTTCTCTGTCTCACTGTCCCCCTCTCAAAAAAAAAATCTTCAAAAAAAATTAAAAAAAAGGGTTTAGGAGTATACATGGATCCAACAGCATGGGCTCTCATGATCAAGGCTGAAAAATAGCTGTATCCATTACCCAAAGTCTAACCTGACAGTATCAGACACCAATGCCAAATGCCCAATATGCACCATCCATAGAGAGGACCAGCCAGCCATTTAGTAGCTAGTTGTATACCAGTCAGTGTTAAGATTGAAATCCACACCCAAAATTTCAATCAGATGTCAAGGCTGATTCCTCCCGCCCCACCCACCCCCCTCTCTTTCTCACACAGAGATGTGGGTATGAAGAAGTTTATTATAGCCAGGTGTGGTGGCACATACCTGTAATTCTAGCAGCTCAGGAGGCTGAGGCAGGAGGATCTCAAGTTAAAAGGCAGCCTCACTACTACTTGATATATATCAAGAAGACTTCAAAGCAGCATACTACAGTAATGCAGCCACATCAATGTTCATAGCTGCACAATTTATAGGTAAGCCATGGAACCAACCAAAGGCCCTTCAACTGATGAGTGGGTAAAGAAAATGGGGCATAGACACACAATGGAATATTACTCAACCATAAGGATAAACAATATGTCATTCGCTGGCAAATGGATGGACTTGAAGAATATCATGCTAAGTGAAATAAGCCAGTCTCCAACCCCAAAGGTTGAATGTTCACTCTGATATGCAGAAGCTAGCCCAAAATAAGGAAAAGAGCAGAGGAATAGACAAAGGTGAAGGAAATGGAGGAAGGTGTAATGAAAAAGGGAAAGTTAATGGAAGGAATGAAACTTAACTTTCTCATGTTCATATATGAACATATATTGAATCACATCAACATGTATATCAACAAGTTACTAAATTAAAAATTATTAGTAAATAAACAAAGACCAATAGAATAAAAAGAAGAGTACAGGGTGGCCAGGGGGACAGGGGTGGTAAAAACTGGGGACTGAATTGGAATAAGTTATATAGCATGCTTTTATAAAAATGTCAATGTTTATCCTATTGTCAAGTATGTCTAACAAGTACAGGGGCTTCCCAGAGGGAAAGGGGAAATACTGGGAACTGAGTTAAAATAAAGTATACTCCAACCATTTATGTCAATGTATATCCTATTGTATGTTAAAAAAAATATGAAGTAGGTGGAAGGGAGAAGAAGGGGAAAAATTGGAGACTAAATTAGAACAAGTTAAACTCCATGCTTTTATAATTATGCCATTATATAATCTTATGTTTTTCTTTAAAAAGAACCAATAAATAAATTTAAAAAAACCAGCCTCAGAACACTGTTACACTGCTGGTGGGACTGCAAACTGGTTCAGCCACTCTGGAAAGCAGTGTGGAGAATCCTCAAAAAATTAGGGATGGATCCACCTTATGACCCAGCTATCCCACTTCTGGGTATTTTCCCAAAAGAGTTAGAATAGGCATATTATAGTGATGTGGCTTCATCAATGTTTATAGCAGCTCAATTTACTATAGTTAGACTATGGAACCAATTCAGATGCCCCTCACTTGACCAGTGGATTCAAAAACTTTGGTACATATATACAATGGAATACTACTCGGCCATTAGAGAAGATGATATTGTGGCATTTGAGATCAAATGGATGGAGATGGAAAGAATTATGCAAAGTGAAGTATCCGAATCTCAGAGACTCAAGGGCCAAATGGTTTCTCTCATCTGTGGAAGCTAGAATACATTGAGAAGCAATATGTTGCTGGCTAGGCTAATAAAAATCTCAAATTGTATGATTCTTAATGTAACAGGGAGATGATTGCCTAGGATAACTGGTAGCATAGGATGGGGGAAAGGGTGGGGGAAGGCTTAGGAAGAATACGAGACTGGAGGGTGGGAATATGGGGGAATCATCTCAGAAGGAGATCTCTGACCTCCACGAGATATTCATTTAACTCAGGAGGTCTTCTGGAGGAAACAGAAACATGGGGAACCCAAGCTGGGCATCCATGACATGGCACTAGCCTTGGATAACTAAGTATATATACATTTGTTCTTGATTGTTTGACAATGTTTCCCCCTGAATTGTAACTACATATTCACCTAATAAAAAATAAATTTAAAAATTAAAAAAAAAACACCCACAGCTACTTAACATGGCCCTAAGTAACCCTGTCTCAAAATAAATAAAAAGGGCTGGGGATGTGGCTCAATGGTTAAGCACCCCTGGCTTTAATTCCTGGTGCCAAAAAAATTTTTTTTAAAGAATTATATAACAAAACTTTCTAGGAAAGAACAGGTTGATCCCCAAACCCAAAACTCTGTTGAAGAAAACAAGGAAAAAACTACCTTTCAGTTTTTCTATTGTGGTTGAAGTGGGGGATGAAGGTTGGACTGAAAGTTCCCTTGCACAGTTTCAACTTCCACTAGCACTAAAGGAGGGAGAATCCAGGCTTTCTTATCAGCTTGCCCAGATGTGAGGAAGAAGAGGAAAAAGGAAATTTGAGGCTTAAAAGATGTAAGTAGTCAAAGAAAAAAAATGGAGTCAGGCTCTTGAATACAAGTTGATTTACATTGGGCCCTTTCCAATGTGGAAGAAGCAGTGATTCATTTTGATTAGAAATAGATGTATATTCTAAATGTGGGTTTCTTTGCCTGCATGCAGAGCCCACTTCACTATCTGAGGGCACAAAGTGTTTGAACCACTGGCAAGCAGCACTAAGGGTCTTATATAACAGGTGAGCAGAGGACACAAGCACAAGATCCCATAGTCCTATTACATTCTGCACCACCTGGAAACTGCCAGCCTAATAGAAAGATGAAACAGTGCATTGAAGACACCGATAAAGCATCATCTCAGAGCTGGAAACTTGTGGAATGGCATGCTGTTGTTCAGGATGCAGGATACACTTTAAATCAAAGAACTTTATATGGTGCTGTGTCCTTCATAGTTAATATACATGGGTCACAGAACAAAGGGATGGAAGAAAGAGCAACCTGATT
The DNA here is from genome assembly GCA_004027875.1 of Aplodontia rufa. Taxonomy (NCBI): domain Eukaryota; kingdom Metazoa; phylum Chordata; class Mammalia; order Rodentia; family Aplodontiidae; genus Aplodontia; species Aplodontia rufa. Next base: position 74,423 of record PVKS010006673.1, read on the forward strand.
CTGTCACTTAGAGGCTCTCTAGGAGAATCCATGCTTCCTGTCTACACAAATCCAAACTCAAGGGGTGGAGGGGGGTGGAGGTCAGAGGTGCTGGTTCTCATAGAGAGAAATAGAGGGAATGCTTCCATCAATATACAAAGTGCCCAAACATATCATTCCACGACTGCCACCTATGTACCTATGCAGGTTGATCTCCTGAAATCAAGACACCCATAAGCAAGAAAGAAGTCACCATTGTTGAAGGGGTGATTGACCCAGAGTATCCAAAGAAAATAAAGCTACGTTATAAAATAGGAGTAAGGGACATACGTTTGGCTCCCTTCACACAGGTATTTCTGAGTAACGGACAATGATCTAGTGCAGTGCAGCAGCCATGTTTTTTTGTTTTTGTTTTTGTTTTGTTTTGTTCCAGGGTTTGAACCTAAAGGTGATTAGAGCCACTGAGTCACATCCACAGCCTCTTTTTTTTTTTTTTTTGAGACAGGGTCTCGCTAAGTTGCTTAGGGCTTCGTAAAATTGCTGAGGCTGGCCTTGAACTTGTGATCCTCTTGCCTCAACCTCCTGAGTAACTGGGTTTACAGCATGGCAGCCACATTCTGAGAAAGGGATGGTAATCAGGCTTGGTGGACCCCTCAGATCTGAGCCCCCAGATCACATCAGGTGAGCAACTTGAACTAGCACGTCACTCAAGAATGCTAATCTAGAATGAGCAGCAGAAGGGCGCAATTATGAGTATGGTCTTAATATCCACATCAGGGGAGCGTGGGGAGTTATAGTTCATCCTGTTAACCTTCCCAACATCAGTTTCCCTGGGTAGGGGAGGGATCCTGACACCAGAAGGGGTGTGTTCCAGAGCTCACAGGAAACAAGTGGATCCAGCTGGTGCAAAGTTACAGCCCAGACCTGCCCTCGGGACTGAAGGGCATGTTCCCTCAGCTGCTGGAAGTTCTACAGACTGACAGCCTCCACTACCAGCAGCTCCATGAGGATTTTCACCCAAGGCAACATTCCCTTCCTGGGATAGATTACAAATCCAGCCGGTTAGTTGTTGTGAAAGCACTAAGAACATGTACCATGCCCAATGCAGGAAAACTCTGCAGGGCTTCCTAGTTTCAGAAGTCCCAGCAGGTCAGCTGCTACCCTGTTGGACTACAGTGCAGCCCAAATTTTCCCTCTACCTAGTCCCATTTGCATCCCCTCCCACATAGGGCTTTCCTTAATAAACTTCCTGTATTTAGTCTTCATACCAGTGTTATCTGCTGGGAAACCCAACCTGTAACAATCACTTATCAGGTTATTATCTCTCAGCTCCAAACCCATCTACCTATATTCTGCCTTGTAGTGCTGGGGCTGGGACTCTGTGAGCCGCAGTTCTACACATTTTGCCAAGAAGGGGGCTGTCCAACTATTAGCCGTGAGTGGTTGAAATGAAATCAGTCTGAATGGAGGTGCTCTATAAATACAAATGTATTTTGTAGATATCGAATAAAGGCATAAAAAAACCTGTATTAATTCATTAATTTTTCATATAGATACATGTTAAGATGATAACAATTTTGGGCTGAGCGTGGTGGTGTACACCTGTAATCCAAGAGGTTCAGGAGGCTGAGGCAGGAGGTTCACAAGTTCAAAGCCAGTCTCAAAAAATTAGGGAGGCCCTAGCAACTTAATGAGACTCTGTCTCAAAATAAAAAATAAAAATGGGTTGTGGATGTGGCTCAGTAGCTAAGTAACTCTGGGTTCAATCCCTGGTATCCACTCATCCCAAAAAAAGATGATAACTATTTGGATATATTGATCTAAATAAAATTTACTGTTAAAATAATTCTACTTGGTTTTTTTTCTTTTTAATGTGGCTACTAGAACAGTTAAAATCACACATGTAGCATGTATATGTGGTTCACATTATATTTCTGTTGGACAGACTGGGCTAGAGGGAGCTTGAAAGTCCAGATCCTAGTCCCAGAGGGCCCCCTCCTCTGAGCCCCCTGCTGACGGTACCACTGATAGTAACTCCCACCTCACAGGGTCTGGGTTTCAGCTCTTTGGGATCCTTCCTCCAGGTACAGTTTTAAAAATTCCCACCTCCCCTCTTGGGTATCAACCCTAGAGGTGGTAGGTAGCTGCATACTTAACAACCACTTCTGTGACACCTTAGTGGGCTTTTGTTTTGTGTTACTGGGAATTAAACCCAGGGGCACTTTGCCACTGACCTACATTCACCAGTCCTTTTTCTTTCTTTATTTTTTATCATGAGATCAGGTCTAAGTTGCTGAGGATCTCACTGTTTTTAGTCACCTTTTCATCACTGTGATCAAAATACCTGGCAAGAATAACTTAGAGGGGCGAGGAAGGAAGATGGTGGTTATCCCAGGGACACTGACCCCATGAAGCTCCTGAGAGTTAGCACAGGCGGCGCGTCGGCACGTGGATTCCCATGGTAGGACGATTTTCCCTGAACGGGCAGGCATTGCCTCCTGCTAGTTCTTTGACCCCAAAGGAAAAGTGAAGAGCGTTAACCCAAAAGAAAAAAAAAACAACAAAACAAAACGAGGAAGTGGCTGCCAAACGCGGGGCCACCCCCACACCCGGTTGGAGTGGAACTTCCTCACGGGGGACCAAGCTACCCCTGGTCAGATCCCCTAATCTGGCCTCCAACTCCCTAATTGGACCGCTCTTCATATATATGAACTCGGTTTTAAGGCCAGTTATATTTCTGCTCATTAGCTAATTTACACCG